>UELU01121687.1:30426-46183 GCA_900490025.1 Megastigmus dorsalis | reverse complement strand
CACATATATATATATATATATATGTAGGGCGTCTATTCTGATTTGCATACAGCGAGGTCGCCGACGACTAAGTGGTTCGTGTGCGTGTGGATATGTGCAGGTTGTGTAGCGCTACGATCGATCATTCCCACTGCCAGTATTATGGGGATTTTAGGCTCTTCTTTATCTGGATTTTCATATTATTCAATGGATTATAAGAATTGATGGGCGAAACGTCGCTAAGCTCTTATTCTTTATTCTAATTTTATGGTGCAGCCAGCAAGCTCGGGTTTTTTATGTTGTAAGCACTTCATTTTCCATAAACATTGTTGATAAAATGGTTCTTTTCTTTTTCTTTCACTATAGATAGAAAATATTTCGGTTATTAACCCTTTTGAAAATAGGATCAAAGCTATTTTCAGCTCGAAATTCGAGTCCGAAGCTCTTCTGCCGTTTTCCCATAAGTCTTCCTGAAATTGATCTTCAAAGACTGGGGCTCAATAGAGTCAATGATCGGATGGCTAAGCGATGCACCTCACGTCTCCTCTTCACTTTTAATCTTTACTCACCGACTCGAGTTGAGCTTTCATTCGCTTCATTTTTATATTCAGTTTTAACAGAGAAATTTAGTTCCGTGTAAAACTCCAGCAAAAGTATTTTAATATACACAGTTCAGTGATCTTTCGAACATAATTCAAGTGTTTTTTTCTTTATGATTAGAAGACCTATTGCATTATGACATTGCATTGCATTATACATTGCACTATGACATTTAGAACTTTTTAAAATATTGTCGCATTTTAAATAGGTAATTACTCGTCAGATATGTCAGGGTTCTTATGTTCATCGCGCTCTCGTAAGAATGTATATGCACTGAAAATAATGCGGGAATAATGGCATTGAAATAGACTGTAGCGTTGCGTGACTCCGTGTACTGACGGCGAGAGACGCCTTCCTCCCGCTTACGTTCAATTATCATCAGCATAAACTGCAGCTAATGACTCTTTCACTCTCCTTAATGGAATCAATGATTCCTTCGCCATCTGCAGTAAATTATTCCACGAAGGCAACTTTTTTATTTTTACGGCTTACGGAAACTTTTTTATCACCTCGCGCTGCGAAACTTTTTTACGTCTGCATACCTAATGTTACAAATGTAGCTCGCAGTCATTCGGAATAGCATTATTTTCAAAAATTCCAAATAAGCTCAAAATGGAATATGAAAATTTCCAAATTCATGTTCTTCTTTTTCTCCTTTATTTAAATAAATTACATCCTACTTTAGCTTAGTCGGAAAAAGAATATTAGTTGCACCAAAATTTGTAATCAATGCTCCTACTTTTCAATACACTTTTCGGACACCAAAAAGTACAAGTGTTGATAATGTATTTTCGTAAAAAGCAGAATTTCGGTAGATACGGCAGCGCGGTGGGAGCGATAAATTCAACGCGAACGAATAATATCTATTAATTATACTCGTCCAACGGGATCTCCCTTACTTACACATTGACAAGTGCCAAGCGTATCTATACACAGCAGAGAGAGACAGAGAGAAAGAGAGAGAGAGAGAGAGATGTATATGCAAAGGTGTAGGTGGAAATTCAAAGCGGAAGGCAATAAACGATGGAACGGTTTATCACGAAACGGAATTAAACGGTTTACGACTGGACCGCAGATTAGTGCGGGGACGAACGAGAGATGGACGAACGCGATGGCGCTACCGCGGGAAGAGAGAGAGAGAGAGAGAGAGAGAGAGAGAGACCGAGAGTTGACCAGAGAATTTCTCCCTCGCTGCTGCTGCCTCTGCATGTACATACACACACACACACACACACACACACTGGCTCTCGTTGGATCGCGACAATACCCCGCGGCGGACGCTCTATCATTTGTAAAATTACGCACTCGCTCGCGGCTCTGTGTGCGCGCGATTGTTACACGGACCGTTACGAAATGGAATGGTTAGTTTTGCGCTGCGAGAGACACGCGCGCGTTTTTCCATTGCTATGCGCGCGTGTCGTTCTTGTGTCCCGAGGCTGATTCGATGTAACGCAAATTCAATCGTTCGATTTTATTTTGTTCCATGAGAGAGAGAGAGAGAGAGAGAGACTGCAGTCCATTGGTTGTTGTTGTGATTTTTTTTGCGCGTTGAAATGTTGTTTTCGTTCAATTAGGAGCATGGGAAAGGTGTCGTTACGTTGATTCTGTAATTGATCAAAAAGGGTAACGGTTTGATTTCCAAAGGAAAACTTTCAGTATTTAATTATTGCCGATTTTTTTGCGACCTATTAAACAGTAATGAAAAACTTAAGTAGAATATATTTATTACTTTTAGTACCGCTAGTAAACTAATTATTGATCAATTAAGAGTATTTCATCTGTTTTTTTTGTGTATAAATAAGAAAACAAATAAAATGTAACTTTACTTTCGTGATCTTAAAAATATATTCAAATAGTTAATACTCAACTTAAAATATGCAATTTAATAAAAGACAGCGACATTAATTATTATTGATCACGGTATCACAGTACTTAAGCTAATGAGACTAGTTATTGGTCAAAAGATGAACTAATGATTGGTCAAAGGAGGACTCCAACGAAGTCAGAATAAAATATAGTCTTTAGAGGAAAAGTATAAAATCTACATCACCACACAGAGCATGTAACGATATTTTATTAAAAAAAATTTGATCCCCTTGAGAAGAAAGCTGAAAAAATTATTTGAAAATAAGAGTCTTTCTGTACTTGTCTGTGTCTAGTTACATGCATTAAGCACCAATTAGGATACAATTAACTCAGCCTATTTTTAAACATTTCCCGTTAAGTACATTGTGTTTAATTAAGCGTCACTTTTTACAGCTTTAGTACTACGTACAATAAAAAGTTACAAAAATATAAATGAGGTATTCTTTCTTAACCGGCCTCTCCAGAATTGGTTTTACTTTTAGGGGTCCTACTATAAATAGAATTTTGCGTACGCCATTAGGAAAAATACAATACCGAATAAAAAAAAATGTCTCAACTCAACCATAATTACCTGAATACTTTAAATACGAATGATAAATACTTTTGTAATTAAAAAGAATAATATTTAATAAATAATTAAATTTGTAATAAATTTGTGTGAATAGATAATTATTTTTGAAAAAGCTACGTGTCAATAACTTGGCAACAGTTTTCAAAAGAAATATATAAGTGTAAATCTTCGTAATTGTATCTTTGACATGCAGATAAAATCATTCGAATCCTATAAACATGTCAGTTCTTCAGTAGCAAGGTTATTTAAAATATAAAATAAGAAGTACATCGGGTGTCTTGTTTCTCTGGATGACATATAATATTCATTTAATTGTTAATTTACATTTACAATCTATTGTAAACGAAATCAGAAAAGATTTCAAGAAAATGACAAAACGCAAATTTCTACCTGATTGACCGCCTGAAAATTGTTTCACGTGAACAGTGTAATCGAATCATTATTATATCGCTAGAATTATTATGCGCGCAACAAGCGACGGATTTTACACACCAACGGGTCGGTAAGTATGGGAGGAAATGACAAATTAACTGAACGCTTTGCCGATTATTAATTATCGGGCACACCGTGTAAGTGACAGAGTTTACGATGCATGAGTTGGCTCTCTATCGGGATAATAAGTTTGCAAATTTGGTCAGTTTTCGGAGCTTTGATAGCTTATATTGGTGTACGGGAGGAAAATCGGGTTTATTTGGGCGTAAGCTCCAACCGTTTACTGAAAACTAAATTACTTTCTGTATCGCTTCAATCGAAGTTGCAAAGTTTATTTTAATAGTTGATTAACGTCTTTGTTTATGTAATTCAGCATTTAAAAAATATGATATGATATGATATGCAGTATTATAGGAACGTTCATATAAATTAACTTAAACTAAACGTGAATAGATCCTTAAAAATTTACCAGTACTGGAGGCGTGCTTAAACTTAATAACGCATTCATAACCAAATAACTCAACCATAATCTTCAAACGTCCCCCTCTCACCATCTATACAATCAGTTCTTCCATCCAATTAAAAAACGTTATTATACACAACGCAGCTATTTTAAAGTAAATAGACCCCTCGCGGAATGAAGTCCATCTCTCTCTCTCTCTTTCTCTCTCTCTCTCCTTACTTGCTCGCAATAATATTATACGGCCGCATCGTGCGGAATGAAAAGCTAGAAAAGAGAAAAGCAGCAGCGCGGCAGCAACAAAGAGACTTATACATATATATGTATAGGGTGGAGAGACAGACAGTGCAACGCGAGAGAGTCGTAGAAAAGAAGAGGCTCCGGTGCGAGTGCAAAGGCTTTAACGTCTCTCGCTGTACGGAAGATCGCGAGCGTAAATCTCGCGAGGAGAGGGTATAACGAGTTTTCCTTCGGACTCCGGCGCTCTCTTCTGTGCCACCGGGATATCTTCCTGCGACTTTTCGAGTTATCAACGGGCACACGGGGCTTTTATTAATGACAGCTAGACGGGGTCGCGCGAGCCAGGAGGGCCAGAGAGAGAGAGAGGATACTCTCTTGCTTTTGGCTTTATGGAGGGACATAAACTCTAAACTGATTAACAGTAGCCGCTAGCCAGGGCTTTCTCTGGCCCCGACTGCAATATATATGCAATCGGCCACTCTCTCTCTCTCTCTCTCTCTCTCTCTCTCTCTCTCTCTAGATCCCTCTCTTTCGTTCTGTTATACGCGAAATGGCCAACCAAACTACCTCCCGCTTGTGTGCGTATATACATATCCGACGTGTATACGTTCGTGTCTCGTTAGCAATACTCCGGGCGTCCCGACCTCCCACACCCACCGCTGCTTCTCCTCCTCTCGGTATCCCCAGGTTTATAGGCCATCGTCGCCGGAATTAACATTGCCCAATTAAATTGATAGATGTCTCGGCGGCCATTAAATTCCTATGGACCGACTAAAATTGCGCATAAATCACAAACTTCCTAATTTCGTGGGCCGCGTCGCAGCTCTCGTGCATGTGAGGTTGTAAGCGTGGCGTGCGAGGCTCGCAGCTCGTTCTTGTCGCACTTGATTTCTCGCGGCGTTGGAGTTGCTCCGGTGGTGCGTACCGATGATCGATGGGTTCGCTGCTTTAATAGCCCCGTTTTCGTTTTGGCACGGGTTTTGCGCGCGGCGAGTGTGCGCGCCAAGAGGAAACTTCTTGAAAGAATTTGAATTGGATCGGTCGAGAGATGCTTTCAAAATATATATATATATACATATATCTATACTGCACTGTTAGAGCGATATAAATCGCACGAGCTACTCCGTCTTCAGTGGAATTTACACCTAGAATATAAGCGTTATGGAAACACTATAATGATTTTTGTCAGTTTAATTGTGTAAAATATTTGCATTATAAACGTTATCTGGCATAGATATTTAAGACCGTACAATTCCAGAATATTGCAAGGCTTAAAAAATCGTATGCTACAACAATAATTATCGTGAAAAATATTTTTCCAATATATCCATTTTGCACTGAAATACGCGCTCGTATCATTAAATCCTCGTCGTCATAAAAAGAGAGGCCGTGTTGATACCTGAAAAGCTTCGCATATAATACACAGACCGATAACGCGCGAATTTCGCGGACAAACAATGTAATTTGATCGGTTTCATTCCCTCCATTGAATAGACCAACAAAGCACTCTCGCGCTTAGCGCCCTTTTTCGTAAAAAGTAATTTCGCATTGTTTATAGCACTGGCGAAAAAAAATTCAACATGAATAGGGAGAGAGAGGAAGAGAGAGGAAGAGAGAGAGAGAGAGAGAGAGAGAGGTGCCAATGGCCAGGACCGAGCGCGACCGAACAATTTCCCTCCATTTTCTCGGCAAATCACGGCTGTGCATTTGCCATTCGCCTCGTGCGCCGCGTTTCGATCATATTCACTTCATCATGCAGTTTGGCGTTATCTGTCATGTGTCACAGCTTCCCAGTATTTTCCGCACGGTAAACTCGCGACGTCCTATATAGCGTGCACCGAGGGCCGCGTTACGGATTTACTTCGCTTATATTACGATGGAAGAATAGTTTGCGATAGCGAGAGAGGGGAAGGAGAGCAAAGGAGAAATAATGCTCTATCTCGCAAGGTCAGCTGGTTGCAAAATAAGTGCGATAAACAGAATCGACATATTTTATAACCAAATTTTTGTTGTATACTTTTCAGAGTATCAATACGTACCTCAAGTTTTAAATTCTGGAATTCTTACAAACTAACAATGCCGCTATTTGCAAAACAATAATTGAAACTATAGCTAATTAATGTGGGTCCCTATATATATATATATATTGATATACATATAGATTTTAACATTGTTGCAGTTAGATATGTATTTGTAAGCGAGAAGCGGCATTGACATGTCCGTTTAACTGATACATCTCTACCATGTTACATTTTAACGATGATCCTAGCAATAACTTTGGGCTTAACCGCGCTGCAGTGAGTTGTAGCCGGTGCGAGGATCACCAATCATTGGTCATACGTCACACCGTAATTAACTAATGCTCTTCTCTATGTAAATTAGTGTCCTCTCGCATGTAGGTTGCGTTGCGCGCTTATATTATCAGCACACGTTTCACAAGTCCAAAAGTAACTTTGCGTGGCACTCGATTTGATACATTTCAGCACAGCTCTTTTTTAGTCGTGTCTATTCGATTTATTACGAAACCCATCGTCGCGCTATATGCTGAATTAATTTTTACTAATCAAAACAAGTTTAAAGATCTGTATTAAAATATGTGCTTCGGAGCAAGAAATAAAGTTATACAAATTAAATTTCATAGAATTAACGAAAGAGTTGAAATTTTTTTAATATTTCTCGAATGAGACAAGTAGTAATCTTGCGATGAGCATAAATTATTACGCTCAAGTTCAAGGTTTACACTTTTTATAATAGAATAAATTATTTCTACACTTTTTTAACTCTCGTGTAAAAATATTCTTTTTTCTTCGCGATATACTTATACAAAAAGCTGCAGTAACCTCGACTGTCTGAAAACGTTAAACGAAGGTTAATTTGTGGAAAAAAAAGCAAGAATGAAGGAGAGAGCAACGGCAGATGTCTCGTCATTAATGAAAGCGTGCAACATGCGCATACGTAGCGTACACGAGACGAGTACGCACTGTTGCGAGTTAACGAGTAAAGTAAAAGTGAACAGAGGGGCGGAGAAAATTTATTCGCCATCTAGTTAACAAACCCGTATGGCATGGATGCGAGTACTGAGTAAGTACTGTTTTCTATATACACGTAGCGTGCGACATTGCGTATGACTCGACAACGCATCAGCGACTTTTGCAAATAATAACGTATGATTTTAAGTATTGAACAGTGAGTTTTTCATCGTTTGACACCTTGCGGACTCGTAAGAATGACAAAAGCTGAAATTAGACACGCTATGGCCGTTTTACGTGCACAATATCCAATTATTATTCTATCGTTATTGGATTATTAAATATACGCGCATGGTAGCAAAATGACATGTTCAACTGGCTGTCACCGTTTATTGCGTTACCATCTTCAGACACGCTGAGAAAAAAATAGTTTGTACAGTTGATATTTAAATTCATGCGGTTAGAAATATCTATTAAAATAATACTGTTAATAAATGTTCTTTTGCAATCATTGAATCCTTTTAGCATTACGTAAATAATGCTTCTCTCAAGTATATGTTACATATTTGTGCATTTATTTTCATCAACATGAGTGAGAATGTTTTACAAGCAGCTGTTTAAAGACTATTAATAATCATTTTTGAGAAATGATTTAATAATTTTCAAATCATCGTAATTCCTGAGCAATATATTTAATTCATATAATTTACTTTATGTGCGCCAAACAATACTGCAGTCAGCTATGCAATTAGAATTATGCAATAATGAAAGTGATGAAATTGTTCTTCGACAATAAATTAGGGTTAATAGTATTTTTTTAATTGCTGAACTTCCCAAATACTCTCGTTCTACAGATCTTTTTTTTTTTAAATGTCTAGAAGCTACATCGAAATACACAAGCACAAATCGGTGGTGCATTCGCGCGGAATTATTCTGCACGTACAGTCCAGCAGCAACTCACGCCCACGGAGCCAAGTCTAATTACATCCAAGTGACGCAGAGTCCTGTACGTCGCAGCCTGATAAAAAAGAGGATATCGGCGTATAGCTGCCACCGCACGCGTATTAGCGAGGCGTGGAAAAAAGGGGTAAAGATAAGCCGCGTGCGGACGCTTGATAAGGATCACCCCAGGAGCGCGTGCATCTCGCGCGTATGTCGCCATGCGTATGGCTATGTTGAATGGTATATGTATGCGATGGGTGTACATGCATACGTAATGGCGAGGAAGGCGCGTACACGTGTCTGCCCTTGTCGCATTATACCAGGTCTCGCGCCTGTCTCGTCGATGATGCGGATGACTCGAGTCTTTTAGCTTGACGTTAATTACCATGGCTGGACAAGTTATATATAGCTATTGTTGGCCGATGGGGTTTCTGGAAAATTGGACACACCCACGAGACGTGGTGGTTGCCATGTCATTTGCGGATTTCGTCGTTTGCGAATCGTTGCTTTTGTTTAATGATTTCGAAGATACCATCTTTTGAACAAAGATTCATTTGGTTAATGATAGCTACCCTATTTTTAATTATAATAACTATGAGGCAAAAGCCCTAGTGTATCTTGCTAGGGAAAAGGGAATCGACTTAAATTGGTCAGAAACTACCGGTTTTTCTATACATGAATATATGAGCTATATAAAAGTGGTTAATTTTTTTACCGTTGTATATTCATTTAATTTTCGATTTAGCTATAAATGTAATATATTACAAATAAAATCGAAAAGTAATTAGTATATCATGTTATAGCTGCATTCTGGTAACTTAATCACTCTACAATAGTTCAAATTTACCATTGTATTATCACACAAGATTAGACGAGTATAATAAGACATTTTTGTGTGTAGTCAGATATATTGCGCAATGCATTAATTCTCTCGAATCATAAATATTTATCTTAGCTATATAAGCAGTCAGTTTCCAAACCAAATTCTGAAACATCGCAAAAAGAGAAGAAAGAGAATAGAAATGTCATAGCGAATGCACAGTGGAAAATTTTATTTTTAACCCGATATAAACATCAATTTCCCGGTTCAATCACGCAGCAATAACGCTTAATAGCGGAGAAAATTGCGTTTTGGCTCTGCCATTACTCGAGCCAAGCTCTCTCTCTCTCTCTCTCTCTCTCTCTCTCTAGCCGCTTATACGTGTACAAAGCTTCCCCCACTATACATAAATGCGAGATGGAAAATGATGCGTGCACGCACTGACCTCCGTCAATCGTGTTGGACAAAAAGGCACAAGCTTCTCTCTCTCTCTCTCTATCTCTCTCATTCGCTGCGTGTGCATCATGCAGTGCACTCTCGGAAATTACGAAGAACGCGTGCAAGCGGCCGTTTTAATTAGGAGCGCGGTTGAGTTATCCAGATGAGGCGCCTGCAGAGAGAATAATTGTCGGTGATATTACGTATGCGACCATTGTTGCGTTTTGCATCTTCGATTTCTCTTCTTCTTTTTGAACTTACTTTTTCTTTTTGCAAATATATTAAAATATTATAATACTATTAATATTTAATTGTCCGAGCATGGAACATCGGCGACAGATATTCAAATGTGGTTTTATTCTCGTTTTTCAAGTGATTAAGACTTATCTTCCTCTTCAAGCGAAGGCATTCGATCACCAAAATGCCCAAGTGTTCTCCAAAGCTTATTTCTTTGAGAACTTCGAATCACTCCCTTTTAAAAATTTTTAGTTTATTTCACACTTCTCACGCTAGGTGGAAACCTAATTTTGTGCTCCCATTAGCATATTTATCAGATATGGTTAAATAGAGAGCATCTAAATCTAAGTTTCTAAAAAAGGAGATTATAATGTGCACTGATTCTTCTCAAACATATAAATGAACGAGAAATCGTTATAAAATGTTGTCTCCTCCAATTTTTTTACCTCGTTCTTTATTACAATCGTTGAAAGTTTCATAATAAATTTTGTGCAAAAAATGGAAATCGTAAGACCACAAATCTTAAAAAGTAGATCGGCATCTACTAAACGTCTGCAAAGAATTCGGATACCAGCCGAAAAATTACGCGTAATAGCGATGGTTCGTTCCGGCATATCAAAGGCCGTTGTTAGTAGACTGAAAGGAATTCCAGAGTCTACTTTAAGATGACTTTAAGAAGTTAATTGTTGAGAGGTCTTTGGTCGTAGTAACTAAAGCTTTAGTTGTGAGATTCAAAAAATATTTAACAATCTCGCTATTCGACAAAACAAATATTGTAGCTTTTAATTATATAAGTAATCTATAGGCAATTATAGTAATAATTTAAAGCATACTACAAATAACAAAAATTATTTTTATTTTCGAAACGAAATTACAATGAATATCGAAGCGTAACAAATAACTTATCAGTTAGCTGGTGTACAATTGCAAGGAATGGTGTTATTAAATTTTTAACTGGAATAATTTCATGATCGTTTATTTCTTTTACAAATGAATCTATATTCTCATTACATTAAATCAATTTGTATCTTACAACCATTCACCTTGGTTCTCACATCCAAAGCTGACGGTCAGTACGAAATAATTTTCTTTGGCTCTCACAGCCTTTTCGAATGGATGCTACAGCCAAAGCTTTGGATGTGAGAACTAAACCACGACAACTAATGACTTTGGTTATGGCAACTAATACTTTGGATGCTGCGACCAAAGTCTTTGGACCTCACAACTAAATACGAGCCAACTAATTACTTTGGTTGCCAGAACCAAAGCTTTTTTTCCGTGTAGAAGTGTACTAGCTGCTATAAATAAAATCAGATCTCAACGTTTAATTTCGTATAAATCCTCTAAACCTGTCTACAAGGTCTCTAAGAAACCTAATTTACCCTATCACCAGATACACGTCACTCTACATTCCCATAAGACAGAATTTGATCCCACGTATAGAAATCTTAACTCGTTACATATTAATGCACAAGTATATCAGCGGCGACTGACATTCATACCGCATACAAGGGATTGCACTCACGGTACGTTTAACTTTCCCGAACCCAATGGTTGAAGGCAAACAAACACACAAGCCTCTTGAACGCCGCCTCCCATCTTAATTGACAGGCTGCAAAATGTCATCGCGCCCACGAGGCGTCGAGGAACTGCAGTAGTAGCAGCCGGAAGCACGACAACGGCGGCAGCAGCAGAAGAAGTAGTAGAGCGAGTCAACGGACTGGCTGGCGACGAGTCGGCAGTTACGGTGCAGCAGCCGCGAGAAATAAAATCTTCCCGGCGAGTTTGAATCGCAATATTATTCAAAGTGTTTCTCGCGATTCTCGCGCCAATTCTCCCTCTAAACTCGCCCGCCACGCACTCCTTCTTACCTTCCATTTTGGGTTTTCATCCTACGTGCCCACCCCCCTGGGGCGGCCAGTCTTCTTCTCCTTTTCTTATTTCATCCACTTGAGTCGAGGACATTAATGTCGAGAAAATTTATGGCCAGACGTTGTATGCTGCCGAAGCGCTTGCGCGCGCGCCAGCAACTGTTCCGTAAACAATGATATAATCAGAAAAGTTTCGAGCCGAGAATACGCGATTTCTGTTTGTACTTTGCACCGAACGAGTTGGTGCGAAATCTTCATGTCTACACCGAAGTATACTGTAGTGTAAATGAGTGGGAATGATTTAATTTTACGATCTTGTTGTCGCTCCTTTTACATAGACTTGAGATTCTTTAATAAATTGTCTATAGTGTTAACTGTCATGTCTTTTTATCATGAATCTTTGTAAGTATTCTGTTTTCAGGATAGAAAATTTTGGATTTTCCGACAATGCAATGGACCTCACTTTTTATGCAATTTCAATATTGTAGTAAAAATGATCGATAAGTTGGGTAAGATGAATAAGTTTTGATTGAATTTTCTTTTTAGCAATCATATTTTTTTATTAGAAATTAATAATTTTTTTCTGAGCACAATATAGATTTTATCTGACTTAACTATCATTCCTCTTATTTATATTAAATCATATAATACTACGCGGGATTCCATCCAAACATGGCCCGAAAGTACCACTTTCCCGGCCGGGGCTTGAGCCAGTGGTAATTTCGGTCTCGCTAGGCAGAAAATATATTTTCATTACTTTTCAAGAATTAATTTAGTTTAAATTGCTTGAAAACCGTTTAAAAAATAGAATTAAATCAATCTACCACAAATATGTGATAAACTTTTTTAGAAAACTGTAAAAATGTGATTAAAAAGTTTCGAAAATTCTAATATTAATGTCACAATCCAAATTGTCGTCGACAGTATAACGTAAAAGACCCAATATGCAGATATAAACAATTCTGATTAAAGCGTTTAATTAAATCGGAATAATTAAATTTCGGCATTAACAAAGCTCTATTAGGACGCTCGTTCATACTATTTTTTCTCCTTCAAAATAAACGTGAGTTCCGTCTCTCGCGCGCGCGCGCGAAATGCGAATTCCCCCGAAAGTGAAATGAGCATATAAAAAAAGGAGGGGAAAGGGGGGCGGGGGTAGGAGAGAGAGAGAGAGAGAGAGAGAACATAACGGAGCGGCGCTCGTAAAGCGGAGAACCGAAACTTTTATGAGCTTTAATCAGACAGGCGTCCGGCGAATGCCGTGATGCGAGTTCATTTGCGCTAATGAAATCAGTGTTATCTTCTGCACGACCGTCGCTGACGTTGCCGCCACCACCGCCGCCGTGGCTCGACGTACACAATACGCGTGTCACAGATCCCCGCGTGGAGTAACGCTATTGTAAACCGCAATAACAAGTTCAAAGAATATTGCCTTTCGTGCGTAAAGTGCTTTAAAATTACAGAACTTTTGCTCGTTCTTTTTTCGCCAGTTAGCCCTTGTAATACTTTTTCTACACGGTTTGTTCACCAACTTTTGGCAAAATCTAAAGGGAAATTTCGTAATTTAAAAACAAGACAGGATCAAAGGGAGAATCCACATTGTTGAATACGTACTCATTGACATGAAAATTCGTTTTGAACAGTGTACGACAATGTGTTACGTATAAAATACGAAATCTGATCTTGATATGTGACTTCTACTTATTACTCATAAGTAGGGAATTAAATAATGATGTGAAAAAGGAAAAATTTGTAGTTTAGAGTACAATAAGTTCAGCATAGGTAAGACTGTGTATGTAGATATGCTTTCTAAAACCACCTATTCACCTTCTGTAGCGTTTTTTAGCTTTATTTGCACAGGATTAGTACCATTTCTATACTTGAAAAATTGTACTCAATTTGCACAGAGTTTAAAATTTTTGCAACTAAACGTACTTGCAGCACCGTACAAATCATTTCTCGACCTGTACTACACAAAAATGGAACTGCTTAAAAAAAAGCGATTTAAAAAATACGAGGGAACCGGTCAACGCGGAAGCCGAAAACAAGCAAAAAAAAGGAAAGTCGGGGTAGAAGAAACCTCAGATCAGAATAAAAGTGCCAACGCCTGCGAAATCCTCTTTATATACCTCTGCCGCCTCCGCGTCTCTTCGCGCACCCCCTTTTTCCCTGAACCACATACACACGCACACACACGTACACGTATAGTCCAGAGTCCCGAGTATATGGAGTTGGAGCGGTCGTGCAAAGTACATATTTCCACACCGGGGAAAAGTAATTGGACGCGCGGACGACATACGCGCAGCTGTTATTCTTCCCCTCGCGCGCGCGGCAACAGCGACGCTAGAGAAGCGTTGAGGCTTCCGGAGAGAGAGAGAGAGGCCGAACTCCCTCCTCTTCCTTGCTGGACCGAAAGATAAATCTTCGCGGTCGTTTTATGAAGAAGTGCCTGCTCCTCTCTTCCTCTCTCTCTCTCTCTCTTTCTTTTTCCGCCGCATGTCCATGATATGTGTATATATATATATACACACCTTTTAAAGCGAAGGCTCCACTGTCGCCTGCTTCCTCGGTCTCTCTCTCTCTCTCTCTCTCTCTCTCTCTTGCTCGGCGCTGACGCTACTCATAACAGAGCCACTGCTTCGTGAGATATAATTGAAGTGCTTGGCTCGCGCGCACCACCACCACTACTATCATCTGTGCTTCGTCCTGCTTTTGCTTTACCCTCCCACGCTCCGGGATCGACCTGCCACTTCTCTGTGCAGTCGGTGCACCTACTACTGTTTCTTTTTCCTCTTTTACATTTTGAAATTAAATGCTTTTATCTCAAGATTCGCACTGATTTCTCTGCGAATCGATGGTTTTCGTCTTTTTCTTACTTTCCTCTTCTTATATATAAAAATCTAGATCATAAGTTTGGATACCAAAAATTGATGTGTGGTCAGCAGAAAAAAAGATCGCATCTTGAGTTAATGTGTCGAAACTGTTTGCAGTTTGCATTAAAATAATAACACGAGATAAACAATCAGGCGGTAAATAAGCTCAAAATTATATATAATTTTCTCATTTATATAATTTACTTGATAAATACTTATTCAAATGTATTATAATACTTCCAATCTTTAACCTTGCATGTTTGTTTTAACATTTTCGGTAAAATTTAGATGAATTTTATCCGGAACAAGAGGGTTACTATCATCTTTTAGTGCGTTAACGGACAGCACATACGAGATATTCAAAATCAATAGGTATATTATGCAATATACATTCGGTCGCTTTACTTACGTGCACTATACGAAAATCCGCGCGTTCTTTACAATGCTAATGTCCATGCTGATGATTCAACTATTGAATTTCAATGCCCGACTCGGTGGCATAAAATTTTACGGAAAAACTTCAATGGTTTCATCAATTGACATAGAAATGGCTTCTTCTGTGCGAATCGTGGTACCCGAAAATATTTTTCTGAAATAGTATTAAATGCCAGAGGAGACATAGATAGTAAACAAATAAATTAGTTCACTAATTAAATTAATTTTTACGCAGAACTTACTTTTTATAATTGGTACCGCCGAAGTTGAACACATATAAAGTCAACAAATAATTTATGTACTTAAACAATTTTAAAATTGATAGTTATTTAACAATGAACATAATTAGAACCAATGAAATTGTTTTATTACAATATATGTAAATTGACAAGGAGATGTCCAGAGATACGGATCCTGGATTTCCTTGTCATTCTCGCAGGGAATTACTTTTTGCGCAAAATAATGAAACTTATGTGCTCACAATATCGATATTAATTGGGGAATATCTTGATTTCCAAGGCCTATTCAATAAAACGCCGATACGCAGGTCTGATTATATTGTACAAAATGCAATTCCTGAAAGCTTTAAGAAAACCTAGGACCAGCAAGTCTAGCCATTTCCTCGTGAGAGTTAGGATTCTAAAAAAATATTTTAGGTTGAATTTAGATTAAGTAAACATAATTAAAAGTTAGAATCATAGTAATAGTTAATTCAATAGTAGTACAATTTATACTGAACGATAATAAAAATTCCGAAAGGTTACATGGATATAGATTACGAAAATATTTTATACTGGATTTTAATAAGTGCACATTTCATCCATAAATTTTCATACACAAGCTTAAGTTTGCCTATAGTAAACATAGTCCCACTTCGCTTGTGTACAATTATCTGCATCGAATAGAGAGAGTGTCTCGTTCGTACATCATAAGGCGGTAATGCGTGGGCTCCTCTGTTTTGATGTACCGGTAATCAGGCGAAGTAGCTTTGCGAATACTTCAAGGCTGATATTCACTATTTTCC
>UELU01121687.1:2155-30406 GCA_900490025.1 Megastigmus dorsalis | reverse complement strand
TCCAAGGCCTATTCAATAAAACGCCGATACGCAGGTCTGATTATATTGTACAAAATGCAATTCCTGAAAGCTTTAAGAAAACCTAGGACCAGCAAGTCTAGCCATTTCCTCGTGAGAGTTAGGATTCTAAAAAAATATTTTAGGTTGAATTTAGATTAAGTAAACATAATTAAAAGTTAGAATCATAGTAATAGTTAATTCAATAGAGAGAGTGTCTCGTTCGTACATCATAAGGCGGTAATGCGTGGGCTCCTCTGTTTTGATGTACCGGTAATCAGGCGAAGTAGCTTTGCGAATACTTCAAGGCTGATATTCACTATTTTCCTCTCATCGCTCGAAGAGATAGCATCCGGAAACTTGCCATTGTTAAACTTGGCGCTCAGAACCACTTCCAAAGCTTTTAACTTTAACATTTAATATTATCAGAAGAATAGTGCAATGCGTTAGTAGAACGCTATTTTAATGTATTTATATTGTTCTAAAGTATTAAAAATTTGCACGTTAAAAATACATGATAGGATGAATTTATGTATTTTGTTAAGACAAGTAAAAGTCTTATCAAACGTTAATACATGTAATACTTCCATGGAAGAAATTTTCAGGGTTTTATAGCCAGAAATTTATTAACGAGTGAATCTACGAAAGTATAGCGAACAGAACAGTTCGACTAGTGAAATTTCTCTCACGGTTCAAAGGTATAAGAATCGTGCATTTTTCATGAAGCTTAAACAAGCTTCTCGGGAACGTTTAAATTATTATGGGACTTTATAATCGTTAAATTTCAATATATTTCCATAGTTAGGCGTCACAGAGCATTCTAAATAATTCATTCAAGTATTCCATTTCAATAATGCCGATCGTAGAATGTATCCCTTTAATTGTCGCACGAGCTAATTACTTTAAGCTTCGTTCTCGATATATGTATAGTATGCGGGGTGCAATAGATTAGTTTTGAATTCCTCACGGAAAAGCATTTCCGCAACTTAACCGTGAGCTTCGTTTATATCTATTGCGCACCTGCGCTCGCGAAAGAGTCTCGAACTACTGCTTCGCGGAGAGAGAGTGAGAGAGCGCAAGAGAGTACATGCGAGACAAATAATTAACTATCGTACCGCGGCGATTTATTAGGGAAGCCGCTTATGCTGCGTATGCTCGCGACATCCCGTACCGCTCGACGCGCGTGCGGTAGCCGAGGAACTCCCGAATGATATATGGAATTTAGCCGACGCTATATTATTAATCGGTTCTATCCTACCTCCTGTGCTTCAGATCGTTTGTTTTCATTTGCGGAATAAAAGTTCTTGACGCGTCGAGCTCTCGAGGTTGTGCTCTCGTTCAAGGATTTATACTCATATTTTAACGAGTGCCTGCCTTTCACTTGATATAGAATAGCATTGTGGGGCTAGAACTATTTCTGTTCTTAGAAATTAAGTGATTTCAAGCTATATGCTTTTGGTCTAAATTAATCAATTACTTGAGTTTCTATAGTTAATGTAACAAAATAGTTTGTTTGAAGCTAAATATTATTACTATACAACAACTTGCTAAAGCAATCATTATAGTTGAAAAATAAAAAGAGCTTTGCTATTGCGTCAATGCATAAAAGAATCTTCACCCATTTGTATCCAGACGTATAGAGCTTGTATAAGTCGACAGCAGACTGCCTCATAAAAGGTAATTTAGTTTTACTTTTTATTCGAGTTTGACTATAAACTGTTTTTTCTAAAGAATTTTGCAATTTCGGTATAGAGATGCTTCCCAATTCTCACGCTTTCATTCACTCAAAAGGAGGAAGCAGAAGAAGAAGAGAAGGAGAAGAAATAGGAGAAAGAGGAAGAAAAAGGAAGGAAAAGGAAGGAAAAAAAAAGTAAGTATCGTAGCGATGCGCCGCTGCGCTTTGGGCCACCCGTTAGGGAGTCAATGATTGGCTCGAGGGCTTTTCTACTGCCCCATGAAACTTTACGAGTCCATTGCAAGACGATTCTTACAGTAGTCCTTTCACTTGCACGCTGATTCGCCTATTGTGTGCGGCAGATCCGGGACAGAGCTCTTAAATCCGCAAAAAGTCCTTCTCTCACCCCCTCTGCTCCCTTTATCTCCCTTTTTTCTAGTTCATATTGTAAAATACTAACAACGCTGCTCTCTAATACCTTTTTTTTACAGTTATTAAAACTGAAATTGGTTGGAAAAGGAAAGATTGTATACCAATAAGATCTTTGTTAGCAAAAAGAAAAGAAAAAAATATTTTTCATATTGAGACTTTAAATAATATCTTTAAAATACGTTTTGTACCGACTTCATCTCTTTTGGCGCCGAAAAAAATTAAACTTTTATAGACTCTTCACTCACCATTCACTCGCTTTTCTCATTTACTCTCGTTCTCTCTTCTTTTTCTCACGGCGAATCGTGGAAAAATAAAGCACAGCAGCGAAAACTTGTCGGTTTTACGATTTATAAACCCGGAGCGGCTAAAGCATCGGTTCTTTCCGGGTATTTTATACATGGATAAGTCTATGTTGAGTGAGTTTAAAAAACTTTTTCTAACATAATAAATTGAAAATCTTTAGAGTGACCGTGGTTCAATCGATGGGAATAAGCCTTAAATTATAAGCTTTTTGGATTTGGAAAATTTGGAAAATTTTAATACGGACTATATTATATATAGAAGCAGTTTTTAGACTTTACAAGGAGTCATTTCAATCGATCCACTACTAAAGATTTCACAAGTATCCAAAGAGCTTTATTTACTGAAAAATCTAATTTTTCCAACGGTTGAAAATTCTCGATTCGCTCGCTCGTAAGATGGAATCATCCGTGTATATACTCTAAAAGAGGCGATGCACGAATATCGTGATCTCCGCCTCTGGACGCTTGGAACTGGTCTATACACAGAGCAACTCTGCGCAGCCCCTGGCTTTATACACAGCAAAGTGGAGAAGCGTCGCAAGAAATTGCATCGCGCGCCGAGGTTAAAAGCCTCCCGGCTTTCCCACCAGACTGACCGAATAAAGGAGATATCCCCGTAGTAAATAATGATAGAGTACGCGCGAGCGGCAGCACTGCTACGTCTAGCTTTTTTCCCTTCTCTCTCTCTCCCTCTCTCTCTCTTTCTCTCTGTTTTTCTCCCTCCCCGCATTCAACCTGCTGCTGCTGTTCTCCGCGTTTGCGGTCAACCCCACATTGTGATTTGCAGTGGCGCAACCTCCTTGTGCTTATAAACAAAAGTGCGTAATGTATAGGATGCCTTCTATTGATGCAATACTTCTCCCCCCCGCCCTTGTAATACACTAGCGAGGTGAACGCTTATCTAAGTGAAAACACGTTAAGCAGATTTTTTCCTGTAAATAAATCGTGTATAGCGTATATCTGTTAACGAGTATATTTGGCGGAAAATACAATTTTAACGGATTATCTTAATTTAGAGAAATTCTAATCTGAAAATTTAGCCAGAATTGACAATTGTCGATACTTTCGATATTTCAAGCCTTGAATGAATAAAATCCATCGCTACACCACTGTCACAAAAATCTAGTATACCGATACTCTTTTCAATCGCTCGCGCATGAAATAAAACATGCGGATTTAGTGCGCGCTATTGTAAAAGGCAGTCTTAACTCTGTCGTACTCTCGGACAATGGAAGAGGGCTCGGCTCATACAGCATAACAGGAAATGCGTGCATAGGTGCACGCACACACACACGTACGCTGCACACGTATAGCACGCAGTGCACTTATACGCGTGTTTATACGTATATAGCGACGTGGATTCTATGCGTAACGGCCCTGTGCGGGGTAAGTTTGTGCCATAAGAGGGCACTGGAATGCATGTGTTGTAGGGCCCCGTGATGGAGAGAAATATATATATATATATATGTATATGTATAGGGTGGGGGCGCGTATGAAATATCGATGACGCAGAACGACGACTCGCTGACGTCTATTCATGCTTGGGAAAAAGTTCATGCAGCTCTATTATTCACTTGTGCGTATACGCTGCGTGTACGATGACCGGTTTCGCTTAACCGGGGGGGGGGACTTGCTTGCATACTAGCGCTTATGTGTTATGTCACGGATTTGTTTTCTGTTTTTTTTTCCCTTTCGATTTTGTTTTCTTACTCGAAGGTGTGCAGTGTATTCGAGATTTATAATTTTGTGTTTGTCTCCAGTATATTTACAAAATTTGGTGAATCCATAATTGTTTATATTTAAATAGTACATTTTTTTAAACTTGTACATTGAATATATTTAATTAGTACATTGTTTTGCTGGTGGAAATCAAGACCGTTATAAAAGCAGCCAAGATGACCAAGTCCATGCCGTTTCATCTTGACGAAATCTTGGTGAACAATAATCGATTCTTATTATAGTTGCCCTGGTATTTTAGTCACAGTGAAAAAGTATTCCCAATGTTAAAGATGAGTAATCAGAATGAGAAAAAGAAGTAACATTTGGAATATTATGCAACAAACAAAAAGGAAATGGAAGAAAGATCAGAAAAATGGAAATCAAAATATATATTACGTATCTGCAGATGAAAAAAAGGCTGCAATTATTGGAAGCAAGTATAAAATGCACGAAGCGCCAAAACAACCCCCAAACAAACTTTCTCATAACCACACAAGGCACAGCACGGTATATACGTACACGTAACACAAAATTACAATTTCGCGGAGTAAGCAAATCCATACGCATATAAGTACGTTCTTGCGCACATTGCATGCTGCACGTGTGCGTCAATGGACGACCGCTCGCGCGCGCGCGTGTGAAAATCGCGCTCTCCGCTCTCTCTCTCTCTCTTTCTATATATATATACATATACATGTATACATATCATTCGTCGCAATATGTCGCGCGCACATGATCGTCCAACCTCGAAGGACAGAACACGGGGAGTGAGCCTTATTATATATAGCTAATACGCGTAGTTCCAGTATATATACCCCCGGAGTTTGTTGGTTGCACACCCCGCTGAATGGGTAAATAGGCGGTTACTTTTTGCGGTTCGCGAACTCCTTAGAGGAAACGACCGCGTATATTACGCTTCAATTCTAGTCTTTTCTATGGAGGAGACCAGACTCAAATTGTCTTGCACTGTAAAATATTAAATAAAATTCCTTAGTTTTAGTCCTTTACTTTTTCTTTGTAGGTATAGTTTTTGTGGATTGTACGCAGAATATATTGTTTAAAGTTTAAATACGTACATAGGTGCATGAAATTGATCAGTGCCTCGACCTAAATGCCTTGCTTATACTGAAACAATTAAAAACAAAATAAATATAATTTGCGAATTCGATGTTTACCTTATTGGATTATGGATTTAGAAATATTTGTGAAATCTTTTTTTTTTATAATTTAATGGATAAAGGATATAAAAATATTTACCATAATAAATAAATCTCATTCTTTTAAGTCGCAATACTGTAATAAAAATTATTTATAACCATTCGTTTTAATTTTCGTAGATAATAATACATGCATGTAATCAGCACGTACAATAGTGTTTTTGATGAAAACAGCGATGGAAAATAATCGAATGAAAACATTAAAGTCATTCACCTCCGCTGCTGATATTATGCTGAAATCGCAAGCGTATATTTAACTATAAGAATAATGATGTTACTTTTAAAATAACGTTTTCTTTTTGTAGTGTATCTCGATAGACCGCAAAAAATAATTATCAGTTTATTCTGACTGCATTTTTAAATCCACTTAAGTTACGTATTTTCTATCAATATTTTAATATACTTATTCCTTACATCAAATCGCAGTGTTGGAAACATGAAATCCTATCTAATTTGAAATAAATCGATCAAATTAAAAAAATTGTAGAAAGATAATTATCTTATTTTAACGAGTAGGTATAGCTACAAATATTAGGTGAATCATTTTATTCATCATTCGCGTTTGTTGAAAGCGATTAAGAAAAACCTCACGATTCACACGAGAAAAAAGAAGGAATAACATGGAATCGCATTCAATGCGGACGAAAACTTGCCGGTGCATAACGAAAGGGAAGAAGAAGAAGAAGAAGAAAGAAAAGAACAATAAATCGAAGACAATGCACCTTGCGCGACTTACGAGGAAGGTGGAACGCAATTTCAACATATGCGACTTGAGGACAGACACGACGT
Source organism: Megastigmus dorsalis (assembly GCA_900490025.1). Taxonomy (NCBI): domain Eukaryota; kingdom Metazoa; phylum Arthropoda; class Insecta; order Hymenoptera; family Megastigmidae; genus Megastigmus; species Megastigmus dorsalis. Next base: position 24,275 of record UELU01121687.1, on the reverse strand, counting down.
GTACGACGTAAGAGAGCAGTCCGTACACACACGCGCACACATGCAAGTGTTATTAACTAAGCGTGAAAGTGGTGAAAAAGAGATCGGTCACAGGCGAGTTAGCACCGAGTGAAAAGACCCAACGATATCGCACAACTTCCGATTGGCCGCGGTTTTGCAACAAAATTCTCCACTGCTATGCCATATACGAGCTGTATAGAGTGCCGTGTACGTCCCGGTGTCGATTCTACAGTTACGCCCTCGCACACTGAAATAAAGAACCGTTTTCATTCATGCGACCGCTATAGCGGCCCGACGCCCAAGTAACTGGGCCACGAGCGCAGACGTTCCCATACCATGGAGAATGCGCTTATATACACGTGCGGGCCTGCTGTATGGATACATATACATATATATATATATATATATATATCCGACCAAGGCCGTCGTGCCGCACCGGCCGTTGAATTCTTTAACGCTTGACTTTGTTACTGTCGGTCACCGCGTCACTGCTGCGCGGACCAAAAATGACTCTGCAACCGGTCTATTATGGCTCTCAACTTATTTAGTAATTATAATTGATTTAGTAAAGATTGCTTATTCGGGTGTTTAAATATAATGTTCTTTTTAGGATATATATATATTAATATATATAATTGTCAAATGGAGTAAGAATCAGTAGTTTTAATGATATTTTACAGCACAAATCTGTACACTATTGAAAGTTTAAATATGACAATGAAATTTCAAACTTTAATCTTACTCACGTTGGCGCAGTGTAGAAAGGTTTGCATTAAAAAAAATATTTGTACCTTATTGGCATTCAGAGGAACCGCTGATTCGATATTCAAACACATTTGGAAAGATGGTACGGTGACGCAGAGAAAGTTTTTAGTGTCATTTTAGGAATAAGTAACTTTCTTTTATTCGTGCGCCCATGTTTGCCTTTCTGAGCGTGGTCGAAAAAATATTATTCGATGCGACTTCAAACTGCTACGTAAATTCAGCAAATATTCACTCATTTATCAACGAGAGTCCAGATATGAAAAATATTTTTGATAACGTCACCGGGATTCTCGATTTATTTCATAACACTTTACTTTTTCCTTATATATTGTGACGCTTTGATAATAACAAAATCCAAATGTGCAAATAGATAATTGCAATGGACCGATTGATTTTGCAGACTCTATCGCGGTTTGTGGATACCAAAACGAGAACACAAACAATCGATTTAATGCATTTTGTTATTTCAAAATTGGTAGCTGATGCACGATGGAAGCATTCGTAGATGTACTGTCTGCATCGTTGAACCGGCAGAGTGACAGAGAGCTAGAGATAGAGCAAGAGAGAGAGAGAGAGAGAGAGAGAGAGAGAGAGAGAGAGAGAGAGAGAGAGAGGATCATGCAGAGACATAGAACAGTGCGAGGGAGCTTCCTGTATCTATTCACCTTGTGCACGTGTGTTACGGGACGTCTCTGCGGGGTTCAACTATGTATGTATGCCTTTGACTTTGATGTTACCTAAACCGTCATATGATCGGCTGATTATATCGGTAGCTAATAGCTAAAGACACATTAACTCATAGCGTGCGTTCGCATATTCACGCACAGCTGCTAAGCGCAGATACATTTACGCCAATAGCTTTCTGGTACATACAAGAAAATCACTTAATTCAGTAAAAATTATATAAGACACACTAGAAATGGCAATGATCCCAGATTGAAGAAGAGATGGAGCGCGCATAACTAGGATCGATCAGAAAATCACACTGACTCATGATACTCAAACTTCCTCGTAGGAGATATTATCTCATGCTTATTCCTACAATTATATAGATGCGGTAGTTGCAAAATCTATGTACGTATATACGATACACATGCTCTCTAGGTCGCGTGCGCAGATCGGCGTATCGTGCAATTGAATTACTGAACGGGTTTATGTGTTATGCGAAACGAGCCTTGGCGTATGCTAATTTTACCGTATTTATTAAGGCAGCAAATAGGTCTACTCTATGTTTTGCGCGTTAGGTAACTTATAAAACTACTTTTAACTTGAATTGCAAACTTTTCTGATAAGCGCGTCTACTTGAGGTTTGATTTTCTACTGGTCAAACACTTACTCTTATAATTACTAAATTATTACTTTTATTACATTATTATCGTTCATACATTATTAACAGTGTGAATCGAGGTGTGTTAGTTTAACGGTACTGCCATTACTTTTACACGCACTGAAACTTTTTCAGTTGGCGATAAAACATTTGGATTTACAGCGCATTTATTCATAATTGAATATATGAATATATTAAACTTAAAAAAACTGCATGGTCCAAAATATTTATATAAGAAAAATAAAATAAACTTGACAAAAGTTGCATGAATAAATTTATCATTTGTCAATACAATTTCTTTGAAATATAATTGATATAATTATAAAATATTGCTTGTGTAAAAATCTATACAATCTTTATATTTTCAGGGTTCAATTTTTATATAATAATAAATAGTTTAATCATTCCTTCCAGTGGCTTACGTATTAGTACCTGGCATATCAGCTCGATTTATTAAAGGAATATACTGTAAATGTCCTACTTAATCTGTAGCTATTTTTATCTAATGCTTCGCAGAGAGTTCCACAACTATGCGTTTGTTCCGACAAGCTTTCTCTCCTCCAATTCCTTACCTCCTCATCTTTGAGTTTTATCTTTCACACTCCTATAATTATTTAGAAGCATTTCACATTTTTTCTTTCTAGTCTGGATTTACTCTAACGTCTTCATTGTTTAGTTTATATAATGTATTAAGTAAATAATACTCTGAAGTTTTAATTATAACCAATATAATTATTATGTATTTCAACAGATAAGATATATTAATTTATTCTTTTATCATCATATAGATTGTTCTTATCTTGTTTAAGAAAGTTCAAAGTTCAATGTCAATATATACTTTCTCTCCATTCTTTCAGAATTTCTAATAATAAGTAATCAATTGTGCAAAACTCGATACAAATGAATAAACCGATATAATAAACAATAATGTTTAACGGACGATTTATTAACAACGATACTTAACGTGTAAAATGTATACGACGCGTGTAGTTTTCATGTACATAACAATGTTACAATTATGACAAGAAGTACAAAAGAATGCTAGTTCTTCCAAAAATTCTGCAGCGCTCGGTTTACAAAAAGTATTATACGCCAGACTGGCGCGCAGGTAGAAAAATAAAGAGGAGAATCGCCGGCGCTCGGAATGAGAAAGCAAATGTGACGGTCTGAGCGGGGACCGTGCGTGAATTTATTATATCCCTACCCACGCGCGCTTCTCTCCAACATCACTGGAAAACTTAAGCGTCCGTCGGAAATACAATCTGTAACCTATAAATACAAGTGTTTAACGGTCTACCGAACTCGCGCGTTAAACAGTTTGTCCGTCGCGACCGTGGCTCGTGGTTCTCGTGAACGTGTGTGCTCCATTCCTACTCCTCGACTTGTTCTTCTTCTTCTGCTTCTCTTCTTCTTCTTCTTCTTCTTCTTCTTCTTCTTCTTTCTTCTGCTGCTGCTGCTTCTACTTCTACATCTCTTCTCGAGTTTGTGCGAAACTGTGCTCAACCTGCTCCGAAGAGCGTTCAGTTAAAATGAGTTTGTCGGAACTGTATCATCACTACAACGTGGAGCGAGCAGGTAATCGACTTCTCCGGACGAATTTGTGCCTCGTTATCGATCAAATTGAAAGTGAATGGGTTATTTTTTCGTATAAATTCTTTTCGATAATTACAATTTCTAAGATTCGTGATGAATTTCGATTCTGATCCGGTAAAATCTGAGTCGTTTAAAAATTATTTGAGAACCCAATTGCTGAATTCCCGAGGAGACGGTTAAGTGTGAAGTGGCTAAATTGTTATGTATTTCTGAGATATGAATAAGTGCCGGAAAATATCGATACTAGATGATTGTGTTCAAATATCAATTGGAAATGTTATTATAATTTTAATAACTACTCTCTCTTCTTTCATGTGCAGATCCACGAATAAACATAAAACCTTTAATCGGGAATCCGTTTTACACATTGTCAATTTTATCTGCATACACGTACTTTGTGATAAAATGTGGGCCAAAGTTTATGGAAAAAAGGAACCCGTATTCTCTAAAAACATTCATCTTCTACTACAATATTTTCCAAATTGTGACAAATGCATTCCTCGTTTACATATTTTATACCTCAGGATGGTCGACTGAATTTACTTTAGGATGTGAACCTTTGCGAACTACAACAAGACCTATTGATATGCAGGTAAGATAAGTGCACATAGATGGATAAAAAAATCTAAAATGCCTTAGAAACAAAATTTATTGTTGCTATAGTTAGTCTATATTTAGTCCAATTTTTTTTTCGTAATTTGAATGTAAACTATGTACGCATATTATTTTTGCTACGACTGGAGTAAAATTTAAACAAACTGCTCGAAACATGAATATCTTTTTAATAAAATATTTCTTGTGCATTTAATATAATTATATTAATAAGACTTAGATGACAAAATATACATTAATAAGACTTAGAGACAAAAGATGTTTAAGGTTATGTTTCTCATATTAATACATTAGCAGATTTTTATGCCCAATACAGAGTATATAAAAACTGTGATAGCATTCTCTAAATCTGAATCGGAAAATCAGTTACGTGTGGATAGCTTGCAACTATAAATAAGTGAATATTAGTCATGCATTTATAGATTAATAAACTGTTGCATTCCCATCACCAAATCTCTAAAAGTTATGAATTTAATTGATTAAGGACTGAACACTTAAAGAAGAACAGATATAAGAATAACGTTATTTTCTATATTTGTTTCTGTTCCTTTTTACCTCCAGGGCTCTATATTAAACTTATTATTGCAAAGATAATCTTAAGAAAGGCTTATTTAGCTTACATTACTCAGAATGTTACATGGATAGAAATTGATGTACAGTATGTAATTGTGAGAATTACATGAATTTTGATAATATAAAAGGTTTTACAAGTAGTTAAATAGATAATCTGCAATTTTCGAAAAAAGTAGGATTTGTGAGTAGCATATTGTTATGATACATAGCTAAGATTTAAATTATTATAAATTGATAAAATGAATCAATTGCAAGATTGATATGAAATGTCATAAAATTAATTGTAATTAATGAATTAATTTTGTTTCATGAAATATCCGTAACTGATCTCATTTTTTGTTTTTGTTACGCTAATAGGATAAAAACATTAGGTTGTGTACTTCGTCTGTATAATTTAAGCCCGTAATTACGTATAGTAGAACATAAAATAAGAATAAATAATTAATTTAGAAAAAATTAAATATTAAAGAATTGCATCCTTTTTTCATTTTTTAAAAACATATCTTGCATTAAATTATACCCTGTAAGCTGAATATTTACATAAAATACGATTTTCATAGTTAAATTTTGAAGTTATCAGGATGAGATTTGCTGAATTTTATTTTTTAATCACAAACTTTTTTTTATAGCATATCTAGGAAGAAAGCTTTTCTTTGCTTACTCAGCGAAGACTTTTCTGAGAATAAAATTTATAAGTGCAATTATTTAAAATTTCGTGTTATCGCGTAAAACTTAATTTTATCAACCTATTTGGTTCATGCATGGCAGAATAGAAAAAATATGACAGATTGTAGCTCCAAATTAAATTATATCTATTTCTCAACTACTATTTTAGCAATTCCATGATATAAAATGCATTGAAACTTTATGATAACACAGAATCTCTGCATCAATTTCTCAAAGTAATTTATTGCAAGTATTATAGCAATATTTTTTAGAAATAATAATTAATCGTTATTATCTCAAATGTTTGTTCTAAGTTATTTTTTATTTGTTATTGTTATTTTACGAAAATTTATTTGTTTATTTTCTTATAAGTTACTATATAAACTTCGATGTAAAATAAACCATTTCAAATTTTTTCAGATGATAAAAGCAGTATACTGGACTCTTATATTAAAAATAATAGATTTAATAGAAACTGTTGTATTCGTTCTAAGGAAAAAGAATAGTCAAATCACATTTTTACACGTGTATCATCACATCAGTACAGTCTTAGTAACGTACATTACCTCAAAATACTATCCAGGAGGAATGTATTCAATGCAAATGCTTGTCAATGGTTCTGTACATGTAATTATGTATTCTTATTACCTTTTGGCAAGTCTAGAAATGACACAAGGTATTGCGAGACATTTTAAACCTTACATCACACGGATACAAATAGTAAGTACAATAGTATTTTAATAAAATTTGGTTACTATTTACAAAAGAGTTTAATTATTCAGAATACTTTTGAAAATTATGTTGAAGTGAAACTTTATGAATAGCTGTAGTAAAAGTAATGATAGATATTGAAAAGGTTCTTTTACCAGAAACATTAAATCGAAAATATCACTTTGATTTATTTACTGTAAAGCCTGATGTGGGATTTTATTTTCATTATTACATTTTAAAAATATTTATTATTCTTCCAAATATTTTAAAATACCATTATATAATGCATTAATCCAATATAAATTTACAAAAAAAAAAAAAAAACTAGATTAGGTATAGAAATAAAAAAAATATTTGATCGTATGCCACAAATATTTAGAATACATATTTAATATTAAGTAAATTGTTTTAATGTTTTTTTCAGGTACAATTTCTGTTCTTGGTATCCCATCAATCTCAAGCTTTATTACCCTCTTGTGAGACACCCAAGGCTATCACTGCTATGCTTATTGGAAATCTTATCTTGAATTTAGTCCTATTTTTGAACTTTTATAAAAAGAATTATTCAAAACAAGAAAAGAAAGCTTGATTATTTATTAAAAAGTTCGCAATTTTTGTAAATATGTATATTACGAGACATTATTTAAGACGCATTTCTATTGTACATTAGATTAATTTTAAGTTAAATTTTATAAATTGATAAGTATTTATGTACTTGTCTTTGTACATCGGTTTTTGTAGGATAGAAGTTAAGCTTTTTCTAAAGTTAATTTTTTATTACATTGCCAGAAGCTTTGTAAAGAATATTCTGATACCTGGTAAATATTCGATAATGGGAAACTAATTAAGTTATCACCAAATACAATGCGACATATGTACAATATGAAATAAAGAATTTAAATATTTTTTAATTCTAAATGCTGGTCTTTTCTTTAATCTAGTTAATGATATTCAACTCAAAAACAGTTTTGGTGTTTGAGATATATGTCTCTCAAATTCATAATGGCAGTATTAGTACCTTAAAAATTTGGGTGTAAACAATAAAAATTTATTAGATTTGAAGTGATTCTTAATCTTCTAACTTAGATGTGTACATTGTTATTACTTGATTACTATTAATCTAAGATTGACCTCAGACAATATAAATTTCCATAAGACATTAAAGATTAGATAAGGTCGTTTCGTAATAATGCAAAGAATTCAGAGAAATGCTGGAATGAATCTTTTAATGCAGGATAACAAAAGAATTAATATATCACCAATCACCATTATTTGATTATACCTTGTCTGAAATTCACTTCTTTGTTGCAAGAAATTACCATTTAAAAGAAGTACCACTTCTTTTAACAAGTTCAATATTTTTATGCATAATAAATTAATGCTAGCCTAAACTTCATCTTCCCTTCATCATTCATGAATAACTGTTAAAAAAATACGTTATTTAGCATAAATTGAGCATTCATTGAGATTATTATTATGCATACGTTGCAAATCAACTACGTCGCGAAATATATACACAAGTCTCACTGGGTCGCGAACTTATATAGGTGAATTCCGAGCGACGAAAGAAACAAACGAGGAAAAGATACGCAGAAATTTCTTCGTCGGCATCGCATAATATATAAATTATCTCGTTTTCATACGTAACGTTCGCATAACGTTAGCGGGGCACATTCATATACGTGGAGTTGTGCAAATGTGTAATCTGCCACACGGTTGGCCTCCGGCACTATATACATCCACGTGTCTCTCTCTCTCTCTCTCTCTCTCTCTCTCTCTCTCTGTACGTGTGTGTGTATGTGCGCGTCGCGTCGCGTAGTCGTTCGACTTCGACGTGACGTAATTCTGATTTAGCGTCTCTAGGCGCGAGATTCGCCCAGCGGAGACATGCACACGCCGAGAGACTAAATCGTCGAAGTATATATATGTGTGTTCTCGAGATATGCCGAGGAGGAGAGGTTCGCTTGTATATATAGCGTTGGTGGCTTCGCGCGGCGACGTGTGATTTGTGGTCGTCAATACACCGGGGCTACGCCGTGACGTATCTCACCGATCATAATTACATTCCGCTGTATAGGCGGACGTCGCGCGACATCCCTTAGCCTTTCCTATAGGCTCTGCATCCCTCCGGCCCTCCTTCACCCCTACAGCTTTTCTCTTCACCCCCGTTTAACTCGGCTTGACACCCATTTTTGACTACTTGGACCTAGGTATTGGCGTGAGAAATGTCTCAATTTGATAAGAGCTTAGCTATTCGAATGTTATTCGAGTTTATATACCGACGCTTATATGTATACTGACGTTTATATACGCAAAGATTGGCATAGGACGGAATCATATGATTTTTTGCCAACGAGTTGCTCGCGAAACAAATCAACGTGTGTGTAGCTCGGTGTAGTTGACCGCCGCGCGTAATGTGTTACTTGGGTCTGATTTACGGGATTTACCGCGACGCGGGGACATTCGCTTGGCTGCAATAAGAGAATGCGCAAGGGAAGGAAAAGAAAAAGGGTTGGGAAAAGGAGTGAACAAAGGAACAAGAGAATGACGGGCAACTCTATTATCCGACAAGTCTACATAGTACTATACCGCTGCGAGAGTCCAAGCCCATTTTTCAAAGCGTATTCGCAATAGCATTTCCGGAAATAAACAAGGTTTATGCGAACGATCGAATTTACATCACAGTACGTACGCACGCATTCAGCTCGCACCTTCCTTTTTCTTGCGTATACGTTACGGTCAAGTTCACTACCGGTTAAATGGAAAGAATGCCCGATGTACAAAATGCCTCACCATTTCAGTAAATCAAATCAAAGGTTAGCAAGCACCACGTTGGTGCTGTAGCATAGTAACATCCAGGGGTCTATTAGTATAAATAAGACTATAATATGCGTGTATGGGCAAGGGTCAAAGAGATAGATATAGATAGAGTGAGAGAGAGAGAGAGAGAGAGCATAAACAGCTACTAAATTAGATGCGTTTGCCCTTTTATTTCTATAGGTGCTTTGCATTTTTCTATGCGAGACCTAGGGAAATTATAGTAGCACTTTGTTTGATACATGTATCACGCCTCGATGCTGCTTTTCTGGATGGTCGCTTTGTATAGTTTCTAATGAGACAACAACTGTTACATGTTTCACAATTTGCTTACGAACAGACATTTTAATTAACACGGACACTATACATATGTTCTTGAGAATTTGATTGGATATAACTTTTTTTTAAACAAATTATAATGATATACCCTTCAAATCTTACCTGGAAAATCACATTTCATCAATTACTTTCCACGTATATGAACAAATTTACCTAAGATAAATCAATTTTGGTACCAATGATGTTAAAAAATGATTTTAAGTATTCATAAACTTATTTTTCGTCGATGCAAGAATTCGTCTCTGAGAATGCAATATGAAAAAGTACTTTCCGTAACGATTAATTAATCAGGAGAAATCCAATTTAGCTGCATCCATTGTTGCACTTAAATAGCATCAGCTCTCATAAATGAAAATTGAATCCTATCGCGATATACATCATTTTTCGCTAAAGGTATTCATACGAATTCCAGCAGAGTCAAGCGTTCGTTACCCTACTCTCTCTCTCTCTCTCTCTCTCTCTGTACTGGGTACACACGCGGGGAAGCTTCAACCAGATGGAGAAGCAAGGAAGGGCTGCGCGCGGTAGTGTATCTATACATGTATGCCTATACCTCCAACCCTTTAGCGTCCAGGGCATACAGGGCGAGCACGATCGTCGAATTAATCCCCCATTAATATCTTTGCCCCGCGTATATGAGCGCGGTCGGGCGAAAGGTGCCCGAGAGTATATGTAAACCTTCTCTAAACAAGACTTCGCCTCGCTTTATAAATGACTGTCTAGTTCTGCTTCTGCTTCGCGCACGTACACGCCTCTTATTCTCCATACGATTAATTTTCTTTGGCTGTCTCTAGCTATTTTCGGTTCATAGACGTAGAGTTGTAAACATCAGTGTAGGTTCCTTTTTTCGAACTCGGTTTTGTTATAAACAGTTTGGCTGTTTGGTAACCGGATGATGGAAAAAAAAATATTTTACTAATAAACTGCTTCGATTCGTACCTACTCACTGATTTACTCTATTTTTACTCATTAATTAAATCTTACATTTTTCAATTGTACTTCAATTAATTTTGTTAATAAGTGTTTCATAAATATCGTTATTCTATCGATTCAATAAGGTAAAGTCAATTTATGATGTATATCTATGTAAATAGTATTCATTTTTTATATCGGTGCAATTATTCTTAATCATCAGTTTCATATTAATTTGATCTTAATTAGTAGTTATTATCTGTAATTTTCCATTTTTCCAAAGTGCATGTATTGAGTGTTTCACTTAACTGCGCGATTAATGAACAAACAGATGAGCAAAAAAAATTGTCATTCCAGTTTTAACCGTTTCTACATCTTCCTATGTACTCGTGCATCTTCTTATTGTGTCGTCTCTTATACTTGATCCGTCTGCTCTTTAAAATTATCTCCCTCTCTTTCTCTCTGTGTTTTTCCTGCTAGTCTCGGCCGGTGGCGGGCGCTTAATGCGGTCCATATATGCATGTACGCCAGGGTGATTAATGTCCCACAGAAGGGGTCAGACGAATCTCGTCGATTTATCAAATTAAGGGTGGAAGTGCAAGATAAAAGCCGAAGCCGTGGAAAAGTCCGGATTTGGCGGCTCACGCGAGGCCCGGACACGCCAACGTATTCCATCTCTCGCTCTCATCCTACTTTCATGCAGGAGGAAGGACAGGACAGAGTAGAGCACGTGTGAGAAATGAGCGAGTCACGAAAATTCGCGACTGACCGTTCCGTCCAGTTCCGTGGTGCTCCGAGAGCGTTTAACTTTCACATTGCACATCATGGGGGCCTCTTGAAAAATGACGAGCATGACTTATCTATATCGAAGGAATCGCGCCTCGCGCGTGTGCATGCGAGTGTGTTTGTGTGTATGCAGTGTCCACTCGAGAGGCGTGACGACGACTTTCGGGGCCCATGGAGTTCTTTGCCATGTCTCCTGCTGCAGCCGATCCCAGAATAATATCTGAATGTGCTCTTGGCTTTGAACGGGATTCTCTGTTGTTGTTGTGTGTGTGTGTGTGTGTGTGCTTTTTTCATGTGCAATGCCCTTAACGCGAGGTGACGAAGCAGTTTCTGGTAATGAGCATTTTGTCTGCTTAGGTTAAGACGATGATTAATTCTTGTGAACTCCGAGGTGATTTGTCAATTATTATGGGAACGAAAGATTCCGCGGCTACTGGTTATTAAATTAAATAAGATGCTGTACCGTACGCATGTTAGAGTCATGTTATTCTTATCTCAAATGTAACTGAATATATATCTAAATAAAGTCGTGCTATAGGGTCGGAAATATTCCTACCTTATACCGGTTCTTCCATTTAACGAAATATATAAAGATAGAGATTAATTTTTGGAAAAAAAATACTTTGTCAGCACGTATGAAAACTTCTATAGCTTCATAAAATAACATCCATAATTAATTCACAGATTATTGTCTCCCGAATTCTCGATACCTAAAATCTCTGTGAATTGTGGTTAGAATTTTATGAAACTGGAATCAGATAATACTTACATCATTACCGAGATACTCATAGAGAGTTTTTTTTACATAAATCAATCCTTATCTTTATATATCTAGTAAAATCCTAAGCTCGGTAAGGTAGGCATATTTCCGGCATTATAACACATTTCCTTAGTGCCATATTTTATCATAACGTTCTCCATTAACAATAATTTCTGATATCTGAAAATTGAAGCTACAAAATTTCACTCTATTCTCATATAAAAATTCATTATTTATCTATACTTTTTCCCACCAGCTACTACAATACTTTTAATTAAACAAGACTTTCGTGCGCTATTAAATTCATTTTCAATCTATGTACAAGAATGCCTCAGCACAATTACAAGGGTTCACACAGTGCAAAGGTCTGCAACGCTCACCAGCAAGAGCTTATTTTAACAAGAGCACATATGTACGTGCGTGAAATCGTCAAATTGGGATGCCGGTTTCTCGCAAAAGACTCTGGGCGACGTGCCTCTGCACGAAGCGTCGCGATGAAAGTGCTGCTGCTGTTGCTCCTGTAGAGAGAGAGTCGATGAGGAGGACATATCCGCACGCGCTTACAACCGTTCGTGAAATCATACATGGGTATATATATATATATGTGTGTGTATAGTCTGTACATGAAAACGAGTTCTGTCTGGCCTCACTCGTCCACGTTTACTGCATACATCGGCAGGAACTCTATGGCATATGCATATATATATATATGAAATGCCGGGTGTCTTGACAAGAGCAATTTATCATGCTCGATCTATATTTGCATACGTCGTCAAAGGGCTCGTCATTATGCGCGGGACATCAGATAGTCGAGTGCCTTTTGAAATTTGCGTGTTTGCGAATACGCCAGACTTCTCTCTGTCTCACTCTTTAGCCCTCCCCCCTCCTCTCTGACTCTCCATTTAGGATTCGCTTTCTTTATTTCTCCGTTCCTCCCCTTCTCTCTGTCTCCTTCGTTTTATCTAGCTTTATCTCGCACTCTCTGCACACACTCTCTCTCTTTCTCTCTCTCTCTCATCTCTCTGTCTTTCGCGATTTGCCTTTCCACGTTTCCTCCCTCTATATTCTCTCACGCTCGCTTTCTTCTCGGATACAGAGTAAACGAGGCGCGATATACGAACTTGTTATACGCCTGGCGAGACTTTAACTGATCGTCGGCCTCTAAAAACCAGCTTCCGACTTATGTATGTGTCGAGGATCGTCATCAACGTCACCGCTCGTCATCTTGCAAAAAAAAAATGGCCAAGAGTTGAATGGAGAGCGACGGAGGTGAGTTTGAGAAAGAGAAGAACAAAAAAAGAGGAAGAAGAGCGCGACTACAAAATGCATCTCTGATGAGCGCAAGCTGCGCATGCAGAGGGAAAAAAAATCGTCAAAGTATCTTGATTATCATAAATTTCGACTTTTGACCTATAGCCTGCAGCACTGGCATGTATGCATATGGGCTAGATGTTTTATTAACGTACGAAGAATTAGAATATTCAGCCCTCGTAAAATGCTTTAACAGTTTGAATAATTTAGAAATAAAACAGTTTTATTTTGATTTTATCGCTGCACCGTATTATCCAAGCTCTTTTGCATTAAGATTTCATTATACATATTACCCGCTCTTGTTTATGATCGACATTAGATAATAATCTCTTTCACTGAAATTACTGTACCAGAAACTCTTCTCTAAACAGTTATTGAAATCTAGTTTGCAGGACGTAAAGAAGACCTGATTTTATTTAAATTGCAATTGACAAAATTTATAATTATAGCGCAGCAATTCATAATATTTAATACACGCCGCATTCACAATGCAGATGGAATTCGCCACTAGTAAACCAGTTAAATCACGTAGATTCGTTGAACCATCGGTAATAATTTATTAAACATATAAATAATCAATCATGGCCTCGATCTCTAACAATAACAAAATCTCACTGAACATACAATGCCAAAAGACGATTTCTGAATTAAAAAAAAGAGGTCAAACAAACGTAAAAAATCCCAAAAAATCAAGAGGAAACAGGTGCATCGTGCTATATATACGCGATGCGCACATCAGCATCAGCGTACACGTATTTGCCTAAACGCTATATCTCGCATACCGGAGATTCTCCGCTGTACGAATTTCCGGCATATGTACCCAGGCGAAATACAAGTTTAGCCCTAGCTATTCCCCGCGCGCGCGCAGTCAAAACAAACACCCACACACACGCACACCCACATACACTACTCACGCGTGTACAATCTCGCTTTTATATTTAATTTACAAAAGGAAAATCCTCCTCTGCCGCGCGGTTGGCTCGCGCTCGTACATACGCTTCTAAATTCCGTGCCTCATTCGAACTTTGCCCATAATACCACCCACCATATACACGTAACGCAGTAGCAACGGCAACAGCAGCAACAGCAGCAGCAGCAGCAGCATATGTAGAGAAACCAGAGTCCTCTTTCTCCCTCTCTCCCTCTACATACATACATATATACACTCGTGTTTACGAACTTCCCCATTATCATCAGGCGCCGTTATACTCTCGGCTTTCTCCGCGAGTCGGCTCTCTCCTGCAAGTTCCTCCCGACGTCGCCGTACAGTCGTCGTCCTCCTGTCCTCGCGCGCGCACAACAGAGAGAGAGAGAGAGAGAGAGAGAGAGAGAGAGAGAGACGCGTTCGCGCATTATAACTATTTGGAAATAGAGCTTAGCCTGGTATAGCTATAAGGACGGGGTCGAGGATATACACGATGACTAGATATATATACGGAGGAGAGAGGCGGAGGTGAGATCTTGGCAGCGCAAAGCAGCCGTCGACTGAAAGGCGCTGTAGCTTCAAGTTGCCGAGTGGTAGGATCCATTACCGTTATTGGTTGCCGCTTGCAATTATTAGTTCATTACTCGGCAAGGGGGTCCGTTGCCGCTGCTGTGTTCGCCGCGTTTCGGGACGCGAGGCCAGGACGAAAATTAGATCCCGTTAATTAATAGGGTGCGCGCAGGTAGTGCGACTGCAGCCTCGCACTCGTATACCGGCGGGAGGAGCTGCAGAGTGCTGCCAACAGTTTGAATCGAGTCTGGGCCCTGGAAATGGTTCTTTTCATTTTTAATATAGTGTTTGGTATAGAAAAAGTTTTTCTTAATTTTCAAAACTTTTTCCTATTTCTCTCTGGCTTTGAAAGTTTAGACAGGATTTTTGTACCGTTGTTGAAAGGCAAACTGTAGATTATGCAGCATCAAGTCCTTCCAGATCTTCTAAAATAGTCTTGAAAGAGTTTTATATGCATATAATACCATATATTTATTTGAAATACAAAAGGAAATGATAAAAATTAAAAATTTGTTATTCGAGAACAATATCAAAGTTAGAGGTGCATAAAGTTAATCAAAGATTTGTATTACTATAATTACTTTTGAGTGCGTCATACATTTTTAACAACAAACAAATTCTTAATAAATTATCATCGGCCATTTTCATAATTCTACAAAGTGATTTAGAAGTGAATTATACGGTAGCTGCACATTAGTTTTCCACCAATTAAAGTAGGATTAATTTCTCAAACCGTTAGCGAGTCAAAATAAATTTAACGGACATCAAATTTCTATCCAGCCAAAAATTCCGGATTCGTTCCGGCAATAAAAACCACCTAGTCGCTTCTCCGCTACAAAAGCGCAAAAGTCAAAAGAACCGCCTGGCAACGCCGCGCCGGTTTCTCATATCGTCTAAGAATAATTAGGGCTAACACGGTAGCCGAGTCATTGGCTCGCACACACGCACACGACTAATCTAAAAAACTTCCATCTAACAACGTCTCGGTCGATCACTGTGTCACGTCGACACCGTTGTACGCATACAACGAATTATAGCAGGACGAGTTTCCTCTTTGTCTCCTCCTTTCTCTATTATACCCCCTGCATAGAAACTTCTCACACTATAAGCTCTCCCGCGGCTTTTCTCTCACACGCGCATCACGAGCCGAGTATCCGTGCATCTCGTGCCACATACGGACACGCCGTGCAAGACTGGACAGTAATAAGGTAGTAGTAAAGAGAGCCGCTGGAAGATTTCGCGGCCAAATCTCGACGACAGACTCTCTCGTAAAAGTGTTTTAGGGCCTCCTCGATCTCTGTCGCTAGCGCGGTGCAGGGTGTCCCTTATCCCCGAGCGCTCAGCCCTTGGCACGTTTACGAGCTGGGACCAGTTCTATCTAGAGGCCGAGTGTGATGCAAATAACCCCCCAGACCCCCCGCGAACTGGCGGTAATGAGGCGATTTAACAGCGAAATCACCGGTAAAACTATCTGCCGGACGAGGCGGAGTTGGAATGATCGAGGGAAAAGGCAAAGGGAGAGAGAGTCAGAGGCCAGGGGAGGGACTATACGTCACCAGAGCCACTTCCGACTCGTCAAAGCTTACCGCCGCCGACAGAAATTTGCATTGTCCGCCTTATAGCCACTGTATAGTCTTGCGCAAAAATCGAGCGAATCAACCAGAGTTTTTCTTATTATTTTATTCATTATATTATACAGCTGACGTTATTGTATTTACAGGGCTTTTACAAACGGATCATATTGTTTCTTTAACTAACTTGTGTGGATTTATCTTTCAAAATATATCATTTTCATAGCTCCGTTTCAAGCTTTAACAAATAAACATAATTAAGCTGATTTTTTAATAGGAGCATAAACAGTATACCGATAAATCATTGGGTTATCATATTGAACGTCAATTTCCTAACTAACCTCTGGGATCATATTATCTTTTATAATGTTGCGGCCAAAATACAATTCAGCCGTGAAACTTTTTTCAAAACTTATATACAAATCCCTTCTTTCTCCTCTTTTCCATATTTTAATACAGACTGTACAGCCGTAGTTTATGCTTTTAAGGGATTACGAAGGACTCGTCGGGAAAAAAAGTACGTGCGCGATAGACCACGTTCTATAGTCTATAAAAAAAAAAAAAAAAAGAAAAGAGCAAGGAAGAGGAAAGTAACGTTTTCTGGCAGCTTTATAAGTTCAGCCGTTGACGATATGCCTCGCGCGCTCTCACTTTCTTCATCTGTTAAATGGCGCGACGTTTTACGTCGAAGGCGTGAGGCATGTCATCGCGTCGAATGCGCTCTCGCAGAGTGGGTTAACAAAGGGCTCCTCCTCCTGGCTTAACCTTCGACGGTGAGAGAGAGAGAAAGAGAGAGAGGGAAACCCGCCCCACGTCGCTCCGCAGTTTGACGAAAGTGCCGCGATAAATCTCAGAGTCCTCTACTTTCGCGGCTAGATGCCTCGGTGACTCTTCAAGTCTGCAGGGGACCGCTTTGTCACCATCGCTGTTTATTCCCGCCACCGTACCCGGGCTTTTTCGACTTGTTTGTCCGTGCGGACGTCTCTCTCTCTCTCTCTTTCTCTCTCTCACTCTCTCTCACTCTCTCTCTCTATATATACTTGGATTTCGTATGCAAGCAGACGCGCGTAAAGAAGACAAGCTCAATGAGCTGTAACGTCTCGATGTTGCTGCTGTTCCTTTTTTTTTGTTGGTCGACTAAAGGGACAGGACTGGATGGGGCATAAGGGCTGGAAACAATGGAGAGAGAGAGAGAGAGAGAGAGCGAGAGAGAGCAAGCTTTGGATATTTCGAGGGAAAAATATTGTAATTTTTTAAGAAGATACATATGGACAAAGTTACGACGGTCTTGTGTACGTTGGGAGAAAGAGATAGCGCGGCAAGCTTGCACGAAACATCTAGTATGAATGAGGAAAGGAGCACGACTAAAAAATTTCGACGAAATGATAAGAAAGTAAAGGTTTTAGTAATCAAGTATACAAAATAATATTTAATTTAATGAAATTATGTATAAATAATAAATTTATAGATAGGATCAATAATTTTAAACATTTATAAGCAAGGTCATTTTTGGTCAAAAGATTTGAAAAATATAAATTTCTGACAGATTTTTAAAAAAATATCTTAAGCAAGATTTGACGTGCGTTTTATTGTCTCTACTTAAAATCTCCTATTATATTAAAATGTTACCGATCGTCGTTCGTCGTCGTATGGTATATATAGTGTTTCATATCTATACATATTAAGTACTCTTCTGGCGTGTAATTATAATAATGGCGTATTGATTTTTTATGGTTATTATATTTTTTATGGTGTTTATATTTTTATAGAGTTTTTATTATTTATGGTATTTTCATTTTTTACGGTGTTTTTATTTTTATGGTGCTTTTATTTTCTACGGTGTTTTTATTTTTTATGGTGTTTACATTTTTTATGGTGTTTTTCTATTTAAAATTATTACTTTTTGTAAAATGTCATGGCAACAGTTACAAATATTTATAGTATTGTTCTTATTTAATTTACAAGGATATCAATTACTAATGATTTTACTGCACACCTAATAAAAGAAACCATAATATTATATTTTTCAGAAAACCTTTATACATGTAATAAAACACTATTATTAACTAATTAAAACTGATTAAAACTTTTACACTGTGTATCAATAAACTTTATATTAATTTCTTAAATTTAAAAATTATGTAAATTTCCTCTTATGCTAAATAAATATGTAAAAAACTACAATGCCAAAAAATTATTTAATTTTGATAATATTGCAATAATAAAACATTGCAAAATTAAAAAATATATAATCACCTCTACTTACAATTTAAAAAATTTCCAAGTTACATATCTAAAAATAATTTGTAAAAAATAAAATAATTTAATTACAAATAAAGGTTTTAAATATAATAAATATTACCCTAAATACTATAATTAACTATTTTTTCTTTACAGTATTAATGTACTAAAGCCACATAGATTCTTTATTTTTACCTACTTTTTAAATCAATTGCACATCTTCTTTAAGAAAAAATAATTAAAATTAGTCGCTTGTTATGAATTAAAGTGAATAACATTTGTTATCTACCTTGAATTTTAAAGCTACTTAACTTTGTCGATTTATTCACTGTATTTAAATCAGAATATTCATAGGAATCATTCAATGCTTCACTCACATTGTATGATAAAATTTCAAATTTCTTTTCTGGTTCATGCGTGCATAGCATGTTTCATTCAGGAAATGACGGTGATTTGCGAACGAGTAATGTTACGGATGAAGGACTCGGGATTCCGGGCGAAACACGAAAAAACGAAGTCAAGTTGAAGCACTTTGTGTGAAAGACAAGAAATTGAACGTGGATCTTGTAATTTATTATTGAACGCTCACTAACTTATGCGGGTTTCTGTGCACTGAAGCGACTGATAAGGTGCACAGTAGTATTTTGATACGTAATTTCTATCAAAGCTAAAAGTATACAAAGGAGCATTAATAGTTCAAGTGCATCTATAAATACATTAATACTTGTAGTAATAAACACTCAATCAACTTTTTTGTGTTTGAATAAGACTTGTGTTTATGATCATAAAACATAAGCTAATTAAATATTAAAAAAGTTTTATAAAATCATATTTAGTACTTTGACATGCTCATATTTTATGCTTTTTTTAAATAGTTGATTTTGTGTTTAAATCCACTTTATAAGTAAAAAAAGGAATTCTAACACATAACAAACTCTATCATACTAAAGTTAAAATCGTCAGGAAAATAATTAATGGTTACGACCCGACATGACTAGTTTTTAGCTGCAATAAAACGTATTTTCTAATCACATTTGAATACTTGTTGGTGTAAAAAATAAATGTATTTTGTTAAATTATTTACTCAATTATTTCTAGATTGTATTCTATTTCTTAGCTATTGAATAGGGTGCATGAAAAACAGAATTATATTGATGTACAATGATTCATTTCTTTTTTTTAATGTTAAGAATTATGTTAAGGGAAGCAGTAACGTCCCCCTCCTCAGGCTATTCGATCTATTTCTATGTTACAGTTAATTTAAAAAACGATCAATCGCATAAGCCACATCTTGCACAAAATGATTAATAGCAACGAGTACTACGCCGGCCACGTTCAGATATTACGCAAAATTATAAATATTAAAAGTTATAAACACATGTAGATATAACCGTAATTTTGAGGTTAGCTGTCAATGCATAAATGCGTCTTACTGGTTCCAATTAATAGGAAAAACGACAAATCAGATCGACTTCAGCTAGCACAGGACGATTCATTGTATCGCGCACTACGCCGCTCAAGTCCAAATATTAATTTTCGTTGTAAATAGAAAAAGATATCAGCGAAAGAAAAAGCACGTTTGTCGCTACCACACCCCCTTAATGTTAATTTTATGGCACATTAATCGATGAATTATATCAGATTCTGCCTCGTTTGAGTTCATATATGTATATATACTGATCTTACAATTTGTCTTAACTTTAGTTCATTTATCAGCTTTTAATCTATATTGAAATCATACAAAGATATATAGACTGACAAAGATATATACATGGTAAGGCAATAAATTGCAAAAAAAAAATTTCTAAATCAAAAAACCTATTTGAACTGAAAGTGTACTGTTAGCTAAAAGTTATTATCTTTTATTTTTGTTAGATTGTGTACACTTACATAATGAAATTAAAGCCAGGCTTATCGCCTTTTTGTTTTGATCTTGATACACTTATCAATTTCTTCAACTAAAAATATAATTTAGTTTGGTCTTAAATTCACCGAGTTAATATATGAATAAAAAAAATTATTGAAGTTACAAGCGATTTCTAAGTCAATAACATTGCTTATACAATCTCGTAACAAAAGGAAAATTCAAAAAGAAAAAAAATGCGCTAATTTAAACGGAATCATTCACGTGGGAACATTATACGTGCCGCTGTAACTCACGAGCAATTAAACGTGGCAAAGCTCTCCATGTATACGCAGAAGGCAACCCTTTACGCATAGCTGCAATTACCCGTGATCGGCCGATACTCGAGGCTTTGCATCATTAAAATCTGGGTGCAGTTCTGGCTCTCTCTCTCTTTTCATCGCTTACTTTCATACTTCCTCTCTCTACATATTTGCTAGTTTATTTTCTGTTTTTTTTTTGCATTCGCTATTATTGTTACTTTTCTACTGTTTTAATTTAATTTAATTTAAGTAATTCATTACAGGATTTCTAACTATGCGAAACAATGATGTTATTTAGGAAATAACAAAATTCACAATGTCAAACTTTTGAAGAGGATTACTTTGTATTGTTTAACTATTTGCGATGCTGCGGAAATATTCACATACACTGTACAACAAGCTTAACTTGTCACTGAAAATAAAAATTACAATTAAAGTATGAATGTCTGGTTGTTGGAAATCTCCCGTTTCGTTCTATATTGTTCTAAAGTTTTACGAGCGTTAACATTTAATATTATAGTTAAAACATTGGTATTAGTTATTGTAACTTCACGTACTACGATAAGTCGACGAGAAAAAAAACTGTTAAAAGTACGGTTTAGTATAGTTGCATAAAGATGTTTATGTCTTATATGAAAGCTACACTTCTGAACAATAATATTAAACTATATGCTTTATGCAAGTAAATACTATGTTTATAATAGAATATGATTTCTTTATTAATTTCTTATGCAATTTCAGAAAGTTTATAAAATTATTAAGCATTGATAACGGTCTCAAACATTTTTTATATATTTTTGATTTTTCTAAGAAGAAGATTTATACATACTATCAATAGATTGGCACTTAACTTCCTTATTTTCATTACTGAATCGTCGCATCGAATTCCAAATTTCAAAACTCATTTTTATTTTCGATTGTTTTATGAATGATTTGTTATAAGTGGATGTCATTATAACTTTTGAAAGATATTATGGTTTATGATTGTCTAAAATAAAATGCTGAGCTTTTTAATAGAAAATATAGAATATGTATAATAATATGTATTGTTGAACGAAAAAATCTTGTAGCACGTTCAATGAAAAGAGATGAAAAGAAATCCACGAGAGGGGAGGGGAGAATGCAATCATACACTTGGGCTCCGTTTAATTGTGTAGGTGTATATCACGAACACAGGTGTACACTCGAACGAGCCCAGCTCGAAGTGAATACTTTCTCTCAGCAAATATGATATCTATCCGGCAAGAAATAGATGAGAGAAGATGACGCAAGAGGGACAACGAAAAAGAGGATAAGATAAAGCAAGGAAGGGGTGGTTCGTGACGAGGCAAAGCGTGCTGAAAATTCTTCTGCGCAAAAAAGAGAGACTCTTTGATGTACATGAGCGCGTTTTTCCACGCCAAGACCCGTTTCGCGGTTACTGGTATGACTGTATATTTTAAGCCACGTAGCTCAAGCTTACAGGGGGCGAGGGG
>UELU01121686.1:20880-54057 GCA_900490025.1 Megastigmus dorsalis | reverse complement strand
TTTATTAATAAATATTGTATTGAAAAATACAAAAATAATAATGTAAAGCTATATTGTGTCCATTTGGGGTTAATTAATCCGTTTAAAAACGTCCCATAAAGACATTTAAAAATCGACCTTCTGCTCGCGTACATAACCCATGTATCATAGGTACTCGTTCTGTATACACTCTCGAATGAGCAGTGTACGAGTGTAGAGCAAATGTGTGGCAAGACTGTCGTTTGTGAGAAATTTTTGGTGTTTACTTATGGTCAGTGAAATCAGAAATTATTGAGGCATCGTGTTTTTTAGAAAAATTAACTTCATTTACTAGATCATCTAATTTTTTCTTTTTTTTTTCATTTAAATACTTCCTTTTTCTATTTATTTTTTCCATTTTAATGTTTTATATATAAATCAATTCACGAGTGTGTGATGGGTTATCTCTAAATATTTAAATCTAACCTACAAATGTAAGGTACATTAAAAATAAACAGGTGATGTCGTCTGCACATACATATCCTTAACGGGTTTCTAGGGAGCTTGCGATTATATTCCGCCTAAAAATTAGCTGAACCGATCCACCTAGAAGCTGGTGTACCAACCAGCTCGACTCGTCAATTTTCTAGCAGGGAAAAAGGATGATTAATATTCAATAGTATTATATTTATTTATTTACAAAATAACTTATTACATTTGGTAGCTACTAATAGAAGTGCAATAACAAACAGTTGCATGCAATAAAAACGTATTCATGACTTTTTACTTGATTTTTTTTTTGACCATACATATACATATATATCGAGGCTAAACAAGGGTTGAACATCGACCCTTGAAAAAACCGTAACATAACACAAACAGGCAGGAAAAAAGCAAGACTCGAAAGATAAAAAAAAATTCTTCCTCGAAATGGTCCCTGCAACGGCATCCCCTACTCCAACTAAACAACAAGTCGCAATCAACTCTGTATATACGTGCGTACCAACGCGTGCATTGTGTAAATAATCTAAACGGTAAAGAGTCGATGCACACACTACACTTCCAGTGCGGTGCTGTGCAAAATAGGCGAAACAAGAATGGTCCAAGCATACTTGATCTACTGAATACATAAAACGTTTACATACAAGTTGTAAAGCAAAAAATGTCATTACAATTAATAAGCTAAAAAATGCGTGTATTTTTATCCGCAGAAGAATATTAGGAGTTTAATAAGTCTGTTAAAAATATACATTTTGATAAAAAATTTCAGAACAATCAAGTATATAAACTTTTCAATAACTTGCGATGATAAAAAATGGACCATTTTAAATGTATTTTTTTTTCTTGCAAATATATGCATGAATTGCTTAAACATTTTAAAAAACATAAGCGTTACTCATTTGAACCGAACAGGTTATTTTACCCTGGTCTGCACCCCTGCTGTATAGCGCCCAACTATTTCCATCTTGCTTACTCCCCATTTTAACGAAGTGTAAGAGAAGGTTAGATGTATGGTGAATAACGAAGGCACAAATGCATTTTGGTCTGGTGTGTAGCCAGCAGAGCCAGCCGCCGGGGCGTGCGAGAGAGAGAGAGAGATAGATAGAAGAGAGCGCGAGAGAGCAAGCCGGCCGGCCGAACGCTTCCGGAGTTGCCCGAAGCACTCGTGCGGCAGCGATCGAGCGACGTGCTTTTCTTTCGCTCTCTCGCTCTCTCTAGAGCTCGTTGTTTTTGCCCCTCTCCACCTGTGTCTCTCTTCTAGCTGCGCAAACACTGACGCATAATCTGACGGTCATTTTGCGTAATGGATAATTTGCCTATTGTCATTTTTGTTTTGGAAAATGTATTTGTTTGATTCGTTAGGTTTTGTTGATGAACAATAAGAAATTATTATTTTTGGGGAAATGTTCTTTATTATTGCAATTCAATACAATATGGATTGCTCAAATCTAGAAAAAAATATTAAATTATAATATTAAAATAAAAATTATTTAGAATTCATTCAAATCAGTTGCATTCATTTCTTAAGTCAATTTACAAAAAATACTTTCAAACATTGTGTTTCATTTTTTATAAAATAAATTTAACAGTTGAATATCTAACAATCTCTGAAATAGAATTTTCCGTACATGTTTAGAAGGAAATACTATCCTATGTATGGTAATGATACTACTTCGTTTCCATCGGATCATTGAATTAATATTACTATATTATATGTTGAATAATTAGAAGCAATTATTAGTGATTAGTAAATTTGCATATATTGTAATTGAAATTGTTCGCAGAACTTGTTTTGATGAAAATGATGCTGGTCAGGAACAGCTTTCAGCTAATAATATGTAATAAATTCATAATAGCACGTAATATGTCGTTGCCATTAAAAGTATATCTTAACTAGCCACGATATATTAAAAATCATGCAATCACTTTAATGATGTCTGAAATACTTAATAAATTTTAAGTACATTAAAGATGTATTTTCTCAGAGAAGGTTTCAAACAATATTCATAATAGCTAAATATATATATGCACATTATTAATAATAAACTTATTCTATAGAAATAACTTAATATCTATTCACTTATCCATAACACAGCTTCAAAATTAAATAACGTATTAGCTCCTCATGATAAAATCATCTTTGAAACAACATCGTATAATTCAGAACCCAATTTGCACAACTACACTAGTTTTCACACATATATTCATATTCTCCAGAGAGTAAACATTGTTCTGTATCGTTTCGCAACCTTGTTATAGAAATAGTGCATTAACATCAATAAAATCTTGGTACAATCACACACGATCTAATTGCAATAACAACAAATCCCATTAATCATGCACCTTGTCCATCATTCAAACAACACACAATCAACAAAATAAAACTGAAAAAACTTGTATAATCATCTTCCTTCAATCCGCGGTCACATAACCACTGACTGACACAGCACTGACGGATTCCCTGACTCACAACTTGACCTCCCCTCGTTCTCCTTTCCTCTCTCGCAACTCGCGCAACCTCTCTTTCTCTCACACACACACCACGGCATGCGTCCTACCATTCTTGCATCTCTCTCACTCTCTCTCTCTCTCCTGTGCCGCCGAGTTCACCGAACCCCCTCCATGACTCCAACTCGCCCTCTCTCTCTCTCTCTCTCTCTCAGGCAGACCGGCGTACTACGATCGCGCGCGGCGGCGGCGGCGTATCCACGGCGTGAACGCCGGCAAGAGAGAGAGAGACAGAAAGCGTGTATTCCGACGACACAGGGTGGCAAGCGCACAGGCAAGAGCGGCGGCGGCGGCGGCAGCAGCAGCGACCGTAGAGAGAGAGCGAGGGAGACAGATATAATCGAGAGAGAGAGAGAGAGAGAGGGAGTCGGTCTGGCGGCTGGCCCGTGACTGTAGTGTGCGCGCTGTGCTGCTAGCTGCACCGCCTCAGTGTTTCGTGTACCGTTCGACGACGCGCCGCGTTGTCAGATCGTGTCTCTCCCGTCGTATATCCTATCGCTCGCTTCTCTTGATTCCCCTCGAAAAGAGACACGCAGAGGGAGGCCAGATACGAGAGTCGCGCGTATACAACAAAACACACGCGGAATCGTCTTAATTGCATCGTTGAAATAACAATTAGCGCTCCCCGGTGCGATTTATATTTTTTTTATAAGTGGCGCCCACTGCTTTTCACGTGAATCCCAAGATTCGCTTGTCGAATGCAACATTCTCGAGAGTGTACAATTAAAGGCCTGCAGTAGAGTGTGCTTGATTGTCGGATGCGATGCTGGTCTTTGGTAAACGCATCGAGAGTATATAGATTATGAACAGGAATTTCGTGCAAACTGAAGCCGGACGCCATCGGGAACAGAGAAGCAGGAGCAGAAGCAGAAGCAGCGGCAGCAGCGGCAGCGGTCGCCTCCTCTCCTTTGACAGGTGTCGTGCACCCTGGCGTGCATTAAGCGTCCTCCTCTTCTCTGCTGTCCTCTCTCTCCCTACGCCTCGCTTTTAACGCACTTTGCGCGCAAATAATACCGCTGTATGCACGGCTCTTGGTGAAATTGTTGGTGCGGAGAGAGAAAGAGCCGCTCGATCCTCTTTGTTTCCGAAAGAGTTGCTACTTACACACAGTTTGTGCCGAAGGACGGTGGGAATTGTCGCTTTCTTCCCTTCGTTTAGCGTGTTGTCTTTGGTGTTGTTGCCAGAAGTGCAGGTGGGAGAGGATTAAACTTACGGGTGTAACCTACAAAGTGTGAATACATATATGTATGCAATATTATTATTGTAAGTGCGTGTTTTGTATAATGATTGTTATGTGATTATCGACAGTGCCTGATCGCGACTGTTTCACTAGTGTTTTTCTCGCACTCTCTCACACTCTGACTATCGGTCTCTAAGCCTTTGGAGGAGAAAATTGTAATTACGGAGGAAGAAACGCGGTGACTAGCTCGAAAATCACGCAGGTGAGTGTGTTGTTCCTTGATGTTGTATATATTTATACGTGTCGCGAGAGCGCGCTCCGCACACCGGCGTTTTCTCATTTGCAATTCTCGTTTTTGATGATCGCGAGGAAATTATGATGACTGTGCGATGTTTATAAGTTCACTGGTGATGATGCGATGGCTTGCTTGGATATAATTTTGTTCGCAGAGGCTAAGCCTGATTCGAAATATAAATGAAAGAAATCTTATTCTGTTTCGGGGAGAAACTATATTGTCGGGAAACCAAACCGACGCTTATGCCACGCAACATTGTTTTCTAAAACAATGTGTTCTATGTGTAAATAATGTCTGTCAACACCGCTGAACTTGAACGAAGTGCAACATTCTGTACGAACTATTGTAAGACAAATTATTGTCTAACTAAAGTTCTGAATTCTTCTCATACTGTTATAATGTATGTTGTGCCAAATAACGTGTATCTGAGAATTAATATTATGTAAATTTCATGCACGAGATTTATTAATATCTTTTTTACAATGTACAACCTGTTCCTGAATATATAGTTCAGAAAGATAAACTGATATAAAAAATTCTTACACGTATTAACTTGTCAAAAGTGTTAACTTTGGTTTTTTACGATTGACAAAAACATTCGTACTGTAGTATTCTTACAGTATAATATGCAGGACAACAAACAAGAAAAACAAATTATATTTGAATCAATAGATTGCAAATAGTCCTTGCAGACCAAAAGTAGAAAAGCGACCTATCATACTAAAAGCATATGATTTATAATGAAATTGTGTATTATGGATATTTTGCACACAAATATAATCAACGCAATTAAAAACATTATATCATTATAAATGTGATGTACACGTGAAATTTTGCATTCACCCATTATATCCGTTGGCAAAGGTTCGCGTGATCACGGTAGACAAGAGTTATTTAATTTATTTCTGAATTTGCCATTTAAGTGTTTTCTTCTACGAACAACTGTCGACCCAATTACTTTATTCAAATGTCAAATTATGATAAACATAATATTGAGGTGGCAACCCCAGTCGAATTCCGGAGCTCGGCGCGTTTTTTCTTTGCGCACGTGCACGTCATTGAGAAGTATATATAAGTATGCGGCAAAACTGAAACTCCTTACCGGATGCTCGATGGAAATTTCTCGCTATAAGTAAGAGTCACTTCATTGTAAGCGTAAATTCCGCTTATAAACGGGCAAAACTCGGGTCGGGCGGGGGTATAAAGCAGGAGGCAAGAGCGCGTACATCCACTCTGCAGTGTGCCACGGTATCGCGTTCATAAATTTAATCGGCCGTGGCGGCATTAGCCGCGAGAGGAAAACAAGAACTTAGCCGTGCGCGCGTTGCTGGCAGCATTCGCTACATTTACTAGCCGGTGCGCGCTCGCTGCTATCCGCTTTTTGTTGGAAAATTTTTCTCTCTCTCTCTCTCTCGACATCCCCGTTTTTGCTCTCCGTATCTCTCTGCCTCCTTTTCGTTTCCTTCATCATCTGCTGCTGCTGCTGTTGCACTGCCCTTCGTCTTCCTTGGGCTTACGCTCTTTTCGGCTTTCTTCTTTTTTCTCTCGTCTCTCTCGCATCGAGGAAAATGAGACGAAAGTGCGTTGTAATTTGACGAAGCAAAGCGCGCGCCGCGGTTCTGACGTCGGCACATTTTTTTTTTACTTCTCAGCGAGTCCTCTCTCTTGCTCTCGTGCTTTTTATTGACCCGAGGCTGTGTCTACTTCTCTGTCTCTCTTTTGCTCGTTCTCTCTCTCTCTCTCTCTCTCTCTCTCTCTCTTCAGCTCTCGAGAGAAGGCGAGCAGTCCGTGACATTGAACGCCGTAGTACTCGTCGCCGACGTCGTCGGGTATGCAGCGAAAACGCTCCCAGGCTTTTGCGAGACTCGGTCACACAGGATACATTTTTCGCGAACCATTTTATATACGAGAATGATTTGAAGGATTATGAAGCTCGCAGTCGATTCGTCTAGACGATAGTTCTTTTTTTCTTTTTTTCATTTTCGAAATTCTTTGCGCATATCTCGTACGTTCAACTAAACTTTTAAGTGTGTTAAAAATGATGCTGCAATGCGAGTAAAAAGTGTATTTCGTAGAAAATCTATATTACCAAACATGTAAAGTAATATTCTTGGAGAAACGTTTCGCGTGAAACTAAGACCCATAAAAAATATGAAACTAATTACAAGTGCGATCATATGCAAGTTTCGCGCATATTCGGACATGCAAGCGCACGTGAAACAGCACTTTCTGCTCGTCCACGCAAGAAAATGATATTCACGAAGAGAATTTGAAAAACATATGCTAGACGGACGTAGTAGTAGGAAAAATATTAGAGATCGTTGTCATTAAAGCATGCAGCATTCTTCTTTGACACACAGGCGCAAGAGAGCGCATCATAAACTCGAATGATTTACCGTTCATTTCGTATCATTTGCATGGCTAACAGCGTAACGTGGATGTACAAAAAACATTAACTTTACGAGCGTTTAAAATTTATAAAGCCACTACATCGCTTGTTTTTTATTTCACAACTGTTAGAGTTTAGTTGCGCACTGATAAAAGCCTCGAGATCAGAGTAATATTAGCGTAATTCTTTGATGAACAACTAATCAGAAACATTCGTATGTCGCGTATATATTCTCGCAGCGATAGATCCAAGCGATAGCTTTTATTCATGCAAATATACGCGTACACTTCTGATATATTCCTATAGCTACTCTCTGACAATGACTTAAATCATGAACTCTCGGGGATAGTCAATTTTCTAGTGGCAGTGTATATACATATATAGGTACAATCGGTTTATTGAGTTCTCTCTAAACAGCGCATTTCAGTCTTGGCTCATTCAATTTCCACATCGAATGGGGCATATAACGCAAAAGGCGGTGCGTATATACACCACGTTTAACATCTCAAATCTTCCCGTTACACACGCGGCTTTCAAGAGCGTTCTTTTTAAATACATCATACCACTATGATTAATAACACTCCGAGCGATTTATCACTCAAAATAGAGTCCGAGAGAGATCATGCGTACTTAAGTATAACTTCGTGCGTATATACTGTTACGTAAGATGACGTTTAGTCAGTACTAGCAGCGCGTGCAATTTACGGACGTTAGTAGACAGGAGAGTTCATCGATATTTATTGTACACGTTGATACGAGCGGTAAGTAAGAATTTCCGAGTCCCCGCATAAATCGTTAAAACCGCCGGGAGCATTAGCAATTTTAAATTACAAAATTTCAATTAAAAATTAATAGCCAAAAACAAAAACGATTATAATAGCCGCGTGCGCGCGCGGCCAAATTAGCTTTCCCATATAAAACCAACAGAGGAATTACGCGTTAAAAGTCATCGGGTCAGCAGCAACGGATTCGCTAATTAATCGCTAAAAGCCGCAGAACCGCAACCTCAGCAATTATGATCCAGCGAATTTACCAAACGCACACACGCACACACACACACACAATCATGCATATAGACACGATATCGCAT
Organism: Megastigmus dorsalis; assembly: GCA_900490025.1. Taxonomy (NCBI): domain Eukaryota; kingdom Metazoa; phylum Arthropoda; class Insecta; order Hymenoptera; family Megastigmidae; genus Megastigmus; species Megastigmus dorsalis. The sequence goes on along the minus strand of UELU01121686.1, from coordinate 46,136 downwards.
TCTACGGTCGAGAAGCGCGATGTAAAACAAATTATTTTTCGCTGTGCATGCACAGCAGCAGCAGCAGCAGCAGCGGTAGCATCCTCGCTGCTTGCGTAGCTCTTTCAGCATGCATATACATATACACTCGGTTCGCATTGTTGTTGTAGTGTGTACCTATACCTCTCTGAATGAGAGAGAGAGAGAGGCCTTGCCTTGCCCTGCAGCGAGCAGTGCAGCTCTCGAGATAGATAAGAATCTGAAACAACGGCCTACCTCCTCGGCTATATGCTGCCGTTGCTGCTGCTGCTGCTGCTGCTGCTACTGCGGCGACGAGTCCTCCTTGCGATATCGTGCCGCCGATGCAGCGGCAGCAGCAGAAGCAGAAGCAGCCTTGCAGCTATATGGCTGTGTGCACTCGAACAAAGAGAGAGGAGATGGTATATACTGAAATTCGTAGTAGGCAGACTGCAATAGCGAGAGAGAGAGAGAGAGAGAGAGAGAGAGAGAGAGCAACCGACTAATATCTGCAATTTGCCATGGGTGTCGCTTGTATAAGAGAACGGGTGGATATTGGATGGTTCGATATTTGGGGGACGATAGATATTTTTTGACCTTTATGAATTGGGACGCGCCGTTATGGTTTGTCTATTTAAATTGTGGATGATGGGGTGTGGATAAATAAGGGTACTATGATGAGGAATCCTTCGCGCGATGATCAATTGTGGTGGTTGGATATTTCGTTGGATGATGGGTACCCGAAAAAAGGGGTGACTTTTCTCCTTTCGTAAATCTGTATGTGTAAACGATCAATAGAGAAACACGTGAAAAAGAGTAGCCACCGCATTGGAAATAATATCTAGCTTTCTGAGCATTCGAAGATAGGACACTGCAAAAAGTTTGCGTAAAATAGAATGTCAATGTCCTGATGTCTGGAACATTGAAGATCCCCGATGTCTACAGCATATAAACCCTTAATCAGAATCTAGATTGTGCTATACAGATGTCCTTAGCTTTATGCCCGTGTATATAGCCAAGAAAAGGGAATAAAGCGAGCAAATGTTTTTTCATTTTTGGTTAAACTTCGGTCCAACGACCCTTATACCCTAAAAAGGAAGAGAGACCTGGCACAGTGGACATAGTACACACGAAAAGATGCGTATCCAGTCGCGGCTATAATACGAGAGGCGAGTTTAGTCGGTGGCGGCGCGGCGCAAGGTTTATGAGGACTGTCTCGTGCCGTTGAAGACTACTTTTATGAGGTGATTGGTGGATTTTTATTCTCGTCGTGGATGGTGACTTTATTGGGCGAGATTGCATGACCTGCTCTTCTCTCTCTCTCTCTCTCTCTATCTCTTTCACTCTTTCTCCTCGTCTTGTCCAACCGAATTTTACGACTTTCTTCGCTTTTTTAACGAGGAGTTATCTGCAGCGCCGAGTTTCGAGTATTTTGGCCCATTCAAATTATCCTTATGCGGTCTTAAATTTTTTGCTCTTTATTCATCGTCGTATCGTTAGCGATATAACTCGGCAATTTATGCTAAGGAATCGCGACTTTTAATGCAGATATAGTGGTGAGATACGCTAAAATATAAACTTCTGTGGAGAGAAGAGGTATACGATTGGAAGAGTTAACGAAAAGAATGCAATAATCTACTGTTCAAAATGTATTTAAACATAATTTTCCATTTTAGTGTTATTGCGAATGTTCTTTTTAAGCATCGAGACGAAATGTTATCTATTTCAGTATATCAGTGCAGCTTATTGACTTATCAATACTGATAGCACTTGACATGATTCACATCGACTTAAATGATTTACTTTTCTAAACCAATATATCTTTAAACTGACAAAAGTTCTAAAATACATTCACGTATGTCCTTTTAATAGGATAAATAATTTATTTTATCAGTATCTTGGATATTACTAGATAAGTATTGAATTTCAGAACTATATTTCATTAATTCTACCGTAATAATCCAGTAAGAACAAAACTATTCCACTTGCATTTTTTTTACTTTGATTAAAATTCCAATGTACGAGAAGTTCACTTGGAACTTCGAATCTGACACAATTTTGGGAAGTCAAATTTAATCGAATCATCCACTCAATCAAATTTCACCTACATCTTTCATCCACACTGCTAATCGAAACTCCTCAATATACCTTCCATCCTCTCGCTCCACCAATCCAACCATCCCAATGCATCTCAGTGCGATAGGATCGTTCGACGTTCAGTCCACGTTTTCCAAAAGATTTTCAAATCATCCATAAAAGACAAACTGCAGTCTCTCTGGCTTGGACAATGAAACAAGATGGCTCGCCGTTCCCGCTGAGCAAGAGAGAGAGAGAGAGAGAGTAAGAAACGCGATTTGATATCGCGGTCTCAAATCGCGCTCAACAGTCTCTCTCTCTCTCTCTCTCTCTCTCTTTCTGTCTCTCTATCTCTATCTCCGCCAGTGTCTGGGCTTTCGTGTTCTTCGTCTTTTTTTCGCCTCTCCTCTTTTATATGTACCGCGCGAGAGGAGGAGAGTCTGCAGGCCGTGTCCATCCCTTTCGCCGCGGTATATACCATCGCTGCTGCTGCTGCTGCTGCCGCCGCTGCCGCCTCGTTTTCAACAAGTATGTTTCTGACGGTTCGCTCCGCGCTCTTCTTTCTCTTTTTGGCTTATCGCGCGCGATAATCTGCCACCGCGGAGGAACGAGTTTCGGAATATGGCTCCGCCGTCGCGTTCGGCCGCCCTCCGGAAAGGCCGTATATACCAAGAGAGAAAGAGAGAGAGCAGAGCAGAGCAGAGGTGTTGTTAATGCCTTTGGCTTCCTTCGCCGACTTTTTTTGTGCGAAACCGTCCTCTATATACTCGTGGTGGTTGCGCACTGTTGATGCTGCTGTTACCGCTGTGTACGTCTGGTTGCCTTCTTTTGTGCTTTTCGTTTTGAGCTGCGCCGCAGTGCTATGCGCTATATATATATATACATACATATACGTGTATATAGTGCTGTTGCTGCTGAGGCCGATTTTATGATATGATTGTGGATATGCGGCATGAAAAGCGTAGCAATTTATCAAGGAGACGATTAACGCGAGATTCCCGGGAATTTATTTCTGCTGCTTTTTGTTGCGACGAGGGGGTTTGTTGTGGATAGTTTTTATGGTTGCTGAAAAATTATGCGCTCACCGTGGAAATTCATGGTCGGCTCATTTCTATTTTGGAATATTCTCAAAATTCTGTGTTGCTCTTACAGATATTACGTGTACACAGTCTGCAAACAAAAGCGCAGACCCATGGTATACAATCATTTTTTGCTATTGACACAGTTCAAAATCAATACAAAAGTCAATCGTAGTCTTCGTATAATTATAATGTTTAAAACTAAAACCAGTCGAACTCTTTATATATATATACAGAACTCTCAACCCTAAAACATACATGCACAACCTACCACGTACCAGGCAACGATACAAAAATAAACTGAATAATAGAAACGTGCTTCTATATATATATACACACACACACACACACACACACACACATACGTCCAGCAACCGATGCACTCTCGCGTGTAGTCTGCAAAACAAAGGGCAGAGAGAGAGAGAGAAGTAGGAAATAATTGAGCACGGGCGAGCATGTGCACACCGTAATACCCGCACGTCGTTCCTGCGCGCGGAAAAATCGCTGTCTCTCTCCCTTTCTCTCTCCCTATAATCAACTGCGGCTGATGTCGCCCGTCGATAAGCTTTTCTCTCGTCCAGCGCTACATGTACATATATACATATATTTAAGTGCAGGCCTCTGGCACATTCCATTTTCATTGCTCTCTGGTGCTCCTAATTTTTTTTTCTCTCTTCCTCTCCCCAGTAATTTTCCGCGGCCGAAAGTGGAAAAGAGGAACAGCACCTGGTGTCTGTCTCGGGATCGTTTGCGACGCGCGGTGGCCAGGTTGTGCACGGTATACCAGAGCTGTGGAGAAAGGAAGAAAATGGTTGTTGTGTTGTTGGGGTCAGGAGAGAGATTCGTAGGTGAAGCGTGAGGCGGACAGTCTAGGGAGATTATGAGGGACGTGTATATATGCAGCTGAGGATAAGCGAAAACTGGTTGGTCGACTTTTTTTTCCCTCTCGCTTGGTGAATTTGAATTTTCACGACTCTGATGCATACAACGTGGCTCTTTGTTAGCTGAGACTGTATATGTGAAAAAAATCGATTGTTTAAAAATTCAAAGATAAACAACGATGATACACGCTCAAGAATTGAAGCTCCGGATTTTCGACACCCGCGACTAAAAAAATTAAAAAAAAAAAGACCTCGCCAACTCAGCAAAGAAATACAAATTTACGCTTGTTACAGGCCACGAGTATCCGCTACATACAAACTCGAGCTTTCTTCATTTCCCGCATCTCCGGGCCAGCAGCCAGTGATTTCGCGCAGACTTATTTTTCGCGCACGCGCGCGCGCACACAGATGTACAACCCATGCCGCATCACGAGCATAGAGAAAGAGAGAAAGAGAGAGAGAGAAGCCGAGGCTTTCGTCGCATGTCCGCGTTCCTCCTTTTGCTCCTTTCTTCATTTCGTGATCTCTCTCGTGTCCGCGCGCGCGCGCCCGTGTCCCGAGGCGATCTTTTTCCTCTGTTTACTCAGCTTGCCGTCGTTGCAGGGGCCCTCCTCGCTGCGATTTCGCCCGGCCACGGAATACCAGTGGAACGATCGAACTCACCCCCCCCTCTCTCTCGCTCTCTCTCTCTCTCTCTCTCTTTCTCTCTCGCTCACTGCAAAAACGAGCTACAAGAGATTCTCTCCCTTCGTCTCTCTTACTCTGTCTTGCTATTTCGTCTTCTTTTTTTCACTTTCACTCGGCTTCGTTCCGTCTCTCTCTCTCTTTCTTTTTTGTTTGCATTTAAATTTCGCTCCGAGAAATGTTTAGTTAAGGTGAGTACACATACCCGGGCTCCGGTCGCGCGCCAAACAAAGCCTGGTGCACCCAGTCTGACAATGGAAATTTGGATTTTACACGCCCCGGCCTCCTCCTGTCTCGTAAGTGTACTCGAGCTCTGCCTTGGTTCTTCTTCCTTTTTTTTTCTCGCGATCGTTGCTACTTATTTCTCTCGTGTGTTCGTGGCGAAGCTCTCTGACAGGATGGCATTTAATTTCAAAGATATTTGGGATATTTTCAGGGTATACGGGCAAATACATTTATTATTATAGTTGCAGGCAAATATTGTTATATTTAGGATTCACGGATAAAGAATACGAATCTATTCTCTGTTTGTACTTTTCGAATTTCATATTTATAAATTGTGTATCCGTTAATTTGCCTTTTGAAATCCGTACATAGAGAACGGAGCGGCACGAAGTAAGATGCAAAAAAAAAAACAACGAAATATATGTATATGCTATGAACATTTTCCATTAAGGCCTTTTATTCAGGTAAACAAACCCTGTATTCTGGAAAGTTCGAGGGAAAGTTTGAACATTGAAATGCTTTTAATCTCAATCAGAAAGTTGGAAAGGATGGAGCGCGCGCAAGCCAAGTATTTCCCGAATTTCTCTTTCCGGCCGATTCGCTATTTATTCACAATATATCACCGCGTTGAAAAGAGATCGGGGGGCCACAATGCGATGAAACGAGATGCCAAATTCCAACTTTCAAGATAAGGATTTACTTAAGCAGAGAATAACCTTTTAGAACTTATATATACTCATATTCGTTTCATTTATACCTCTTGCCGTAAAACGCACATTATCCAAGTTCGCAATTGAACTCAGTCAGTGTAATCGTGGAATATCAAATATACCGCGATAACAAACTCTATTACAATCAATTTACCAGATTATGAATATTCGCAGTACACAAATTCATAATCTCCCGCGACAACACGTTGAAAAAAAGTCATTCTCGAAAGCATTCGTCTATATCGCTATATAACTTGAGCGAATTAACGAAAAGCCTTTTGTATATATACACAACACCGCCGTATAGCGGCGCCCACGGAAAAAAAAGCCCATCATCGCAATCTCTCGAGTTATCTTCCATTAGCCCTCGTTAAAATTAGCATAAACCAACTCTCGGGCCGCTAAAAAACTTTCGACTTTGCGCGGGTCCCTCTCGTATAAGCTCGCGCGCGCGCGACTCGTGGAAAAAGTACGCGTATACACATATATACCGGTACGGAAATGACTCGAAGCATTTCGGAATTTCCCCCCCTCTCTCTTTCGCGTCGGTCGCTTAATACAATACAAAGGCGCGCGCAGAGACGGCTCTTGCGCGGAGATCGAGAGCCCAGAGGGAGAAGCGAGAGAGAGAGAGAGAGAAGAGAAGAGAAGAGGGAATGTTGGCTTCAGAAACGTCAGATGAAGGGTCATTGTTCTTGGGGACGAGTCGCCGGGCATAACGAGAGTGGACAGTCGTGTTTCTGTTCGAGTTATGGCACTGTGAACATCATACTTAAGGGTCGCCTCTGCGACTTGCATACATGCATACGCACACACACACACACACACACACACACGCATGGACACAAGGCGAGAGCTTTATCCTCTTTGGATAATATCAGTGCGCGAGGGAAAAGAGGCAGATATGGAGTTGGGACAATAATCCGTGCAGCCTACTATGGCGCGCGCGGTGGTGGGCCCCGTTGTAAAGGTGTACATCGCGCTCTCGTGGATTCGGAACCGGTTGAAGCCGAGGGCCCCTCTGCTCCCCCCCCCCTCCTCCTCCCCATTATAAATGACGAAAGACTTTAATGCGCGTCACGCGTCATCTCGAGTCTCTCTCTCTCCTTTTCTCCGATGTATTCATGCGCGTTATAACCTCTCTGGAGATGTGTATATGTATGGGTTAAGAAATGAACCGGCCTAAATCCACTGCGTGCGGAGCTCATTGTTGTCGAGTGGATCGTGTGTTGTATACGCGAGAATAATGATCGCTCTCCGCTAAGATCCCGTGTGTGGCTGATGTATATAAGCGACTTGGAAGGGAAATGATGACTAGATGCGACCATGTTGATTTTGCGGCTTTCTTACTTTGTAGACCGAGGATAGGACGATCTCGAGGGAAATTTTTTAGCTGGAAAAATCGTTACCGAGATGCTCGAAATTGACGTCGATCGAGTCGATATAGTTTCGTCTTTCGTGACTAATACGATGTGTGTCAAAGTGGATCGCCGTACTTTTTATAGTTTTCTTTGAATCCGTCTTAAAGCGAATCCGCGTTTTTAGTGCGTAGGAAAGAAAAGAAGTACCGAGTGACCTAATTAGATTCCGTGACTGTCGTAGCTTATCTTCCGATGTTTGAGTTTCTAGGTGCTCGTGGCGATAAAACGCCATGGCGCAACCTTCCATTCACAATTTTTCCCGATAACGATCACTTCCTTTTCGTCTAAAATCATTCGTACACTTCCCAACTCGAAGGTCACTTAAAGCATAACAATAAAATGTAATACCAATTACCATCACAGTGCTCCGCTAAATAAGGTAAAACGCGCTCATAACAATCCGCGTAGCACGGTTATAAAAAAAAAAAGTAGCTCGAATAGGACTGACCTACATCCGGTCCGTGTGTAATGTTAAATACCCATGAGAGTAATAAATAAATGTGACGAGCGTCTTGGGAGGGAAGGAGAAAAAAAAACACACGAAAACTTTGCTCCGAGTGTGTTATAAGCGTGTATCTGGGCGTTATTTTTCGCGCGGGCGCGCGGCTCTCGCCCACGACAGAGTTTGTATAAGAGAGGAAAATGCACTATCAATCTTACTGACAAATGGGGTTTCTCCTTTCTAACCGTGCGCTACGAGAGAGATTTTCGGTCTATTAAAATCAAGTTTTCACCTTTTAAGAGAGTAGACAGAGCGTGAGGAACTCGAGAGAGGAAAGATTCTTTGACTGTTCATTTACATAGAGTAGAGGTGAAATAACTTTTGAGGTTTTATTTAATGCTCGTGCGCGCGCGTGGAGACGTTCATAAATTTGAAAGGGGAAACGATGTTAGACTGTGTGTAATTGGGAGGCCGAAGCTTTCTTTAATTGAATGCTCGCCGATAAAATTTACATATAAAGTTGGATTCGGTCGTGATATCGCTTTATAATGCGTGTAATGCGTTAGGAAACTACATACATTAGACATTTGAGAGACTTTTTTTTTTAATATCCGCAAGCAAAGGTTCGGTTAACGAGTGACCGTAATTTCCAATGCAAGACATTTGTAGATAAGCTTTTAAACAAAAATAAACCTGAAATGCGTGAAAGATAAAAGTTCTGCAGAGCGATAAAAAAGAAAGAAGAAACAATAAGCTTTTAAATTTATGGCCTAGTTCGAAAATAAGCGCAACAATAGCAATGCCAACGAACGAAAGTGTGAGGCGGAAAAACAGAAGAGAAAGTGTCGCGTATATACTGCGACCTATAGATTTTCCATCTCTCCCAATCTCAGTGTCAAAGAGCAGCACATCGCGCCGCTCGATCACTGCGCGAGAAAAAAAAAAGCGAAAGAACACCAACACACAGGTGTGTGTGCAGAAACGAAAATGGAAAAAGCAGAGGAGCGAAGGATCATCGTCTCCCTTTTCCGATAAACGCGGCTCTCTCTCTCTCTCTCTCTCTCTCTCTCTTTCAAGTTAAATAGAACGTGAACCGGCCCGGGCTTTTGAATGACGAACAGAATAACGAGGTTTTACGCGCCAAATCGTCTCTTTCTCGCATACAAGCAAACTAATAGGACACACACGGGGACACAAGCACGCACATCCACATGCACACCGATCAACGTGAAAAAAAGAATCGGCTTTCCGCAGCTCTGCACTCATCGCTCACTCCACTCGCGCACCCGCGGCAACGTCGCATTTCGATAGCTGCACACTGCAGAACGAGAGCGCAGAGGAGAAAGAGAGAGAAAGAGAGATATAATGCTGACGCGGCCATTAATTTTTTATCGGCGGCGATCGTCGATTATGCGCCGAGCGAAGGGATTAGGCTCTGAATTTTTTACGGTCTTTTTAGCGCTGCCGTCGCCGCCGCGGTGGCTCTGTTGGGAGTCGCGCGCGCGCGGCGATCCCGACGACGACTACGACGACCTCGACGACGACGGCGTCGACGTTGATCGGAGCGCATTGACCCTGAGCGAGGATTATTTCGCGGCCGCGCACAGGTTTATCGGACGGGACCGGGAGAGAGAGAGAGAGAGAGAGAGATATAGAGCCGGTGGTTTACCTAACGAGGGACTTTATAATCAATTCGCGATGTATATATGTATATACGGCTGGGACGATCGGCAGTATATCGACGGGAATTCCCTTTTTATTGAATATCGATGTAAGTGTGTGCGTGTGTGTGTAATAGACAGAATTTGTGTGTGTATGTGCTCGTGATAGTTCATTAGTTGGCTTATTAATAAAGTGGAGAGAGAGAGAGAGAGAGAGAGAGAGAGAGAGAGAGAGAGAGAGAGAGAGAGAGAAAGCCTCGGCCATCAGCGAATATTCGTTCGCGGTATTTTCAGTGAGAGGAATGCCGCCGATGATAAATATATATGTATATATAGAGCCGTGCTATTATGCGAATATCTGTGGCATTGTGAAAGCAAAGTTGAACGCAGGCTGGATGTTTAAGGGGTTGCTGTTTGCGAGCTGGATATAATTATAGCGTAATTTGTGGGTATTAATCGTAATGATTTTGCGCGTCGGATTGCGGGGAGGTTTTTTACTCCAGAAAGCAGAAATATATATCGAAACATTAGTAGCCAATTGCTGTATTTATATGTTTGTATGATTGGTTAAATCTGATGGTACTATTTTATTGATAAGATCGGTAAAGATCAAAGCAGCCCGCAGAAAAATTAAATATACCCGACAACGAATTTTTAACATTCCAATAATCGAATAAAAATAATAACCGTCGTACAAATGCGAACGTGAAAATTTATCCAATTAGCGCAAGTCGTAAACCAGCCTATCACGCGATCCACTTCTCTCTCGCATATATACAGAAATTCAAAGCTCATTATATCGAAAATGATCTCCAACTCGCTTAATACACGCCGCATCTTATCATCCAAGTACACTCGCACGCTTAAATCCCGCAAAGTCAAAAGCGGCGCGGGAGAGTAAAGAGAGCCTATATAAGGGAAAAAGAGAAAAATCAGCAGATAACCTGCCCTCGGCTCTTTTACGTCCTCACAAGGCACATAATGTCCTTTTATCGACGCGCCCCTTATTAACGGCTCTCAAGACGCCACGGCGTGAACTTTTCGCGCACTTGTGCCTCCCTCCTCTCCATTTTTCCACCTCAGCCCCGTATACCACCGTACATTTTCCACGAGTACCGCCTCTACCTTTATATATATATACATGAGGGGCGAGGAGAAAAAAAGCGCGACGTCGTCGACCTACCGCGCGAGATGGGGTTATAATTTTTAATTGCGCGCGCATGCGCGACTTCTCGAGTACCTACTCTCTCTCTCTCTCTCTCTCTCTCTCTAACTCTCTTGAGGCGTGTGCTGAATCGCATATATAGAGAGAGGTGGCTTTTTATTATGCGCGTTAAGCGAAAAATATCGCGAGAAAGCGAGAGAGAGAGCTTTCGTGCTTGAATCGGACGATTTTTCGCTTGCTGACTCTCTCTCCCTTGTGTGTGTGTGTGTGTGTGTGTGTGTGTGTGCGTGTGTGTGCGAAAGGGATTGGCGCGATATCGAGGACGATTTTTCTTATATTCGCGGGATTTTCGAGTGCAGCGAGCGGCGGGGTTGGAGAGGCTTTTCGATGATGGTGCAGCAGACGAGGCACGACAGCAGTGCGAGCGGTGCAGCCTCGTGTATTTATTATATGCTGAGTCTCGGATTTAGCGGCAGCGTATAATAGTGACCCCGAAAAAGGCTTGAATCCGACTCGTGCACGGTTGTCGAGTACGTATTTATTGCTTCGATGCTTGTCCATTAGAATATATTGATTTTTTTATCTCGCAATAAAATTGCGCTAAAAATAATAGTTGGACGTACTTTGTTTTACAGTAATAGCAGCGCGACAGGTCGCACTTTTATTTGTTCATCGTTAGTTTTTCCACGCGAAAGAATGCCGAGAGAGCAGCTCGAGAGTTATTAAAAAGTTGATTTTGCCAAGTCACCGCGAACGAGAACGCGCGGATTTAGCATAATTCCTTGACACGCTTTACACCGACCAGCGAAGACGCACCAACAATGTCTTTCAATAATATAATAATATGCGACAACAGAGAAATCGCTTTATCATACCGATCGATCGTTTGTTATACGAGCGCCACACTGGCAACGGAATATCGAATCGAGCGCGAACCGAGATGTGACGGCAAAATTCGAATCCATCATTCTGAACAAATCAATTCGGTTCATGAATATTTAAGAACTTCGTAATCTACAGAATCTATACCACCTGTAATCGCTTAATCATGACCATCAATTTTTTAATTGAACCATCTGACTGACTCACCACGGGCAATCCTTAAAAACCTCTAATTTTCCAATCATCCGAAATCTCTCTAAAAAAATACGTCAAACTCAACCCACTGCAGCGTACTAACGACCAAAAAAAAAGGAAGCGTCCTCTAGCGTCAAGTGTCTCTCTCTCTCTCTCACCGACATTTTTACACGCTGCTCTCTTCAATTTTCTACACGCGGAGTAAGGCTCATTCAACAAATCAGCGCGAAAAGCATCGGCGATAAATAAAGGCTCTCTCTCTCTCTCTCTCGCTCTCTCTTTGTCTCTCAGTACCGCCGCCTCGGCTCGCAAAAGATAAAACGAGCCGTAAAGAGAGTAGATCCTCTCTTTGCTCTCTGTCGTTGTCGTCCTCTCGCGCGTCCGTGGAAATTCAATCATAGCACACGAGCAACTCACACACACCCGCACACACACGCATAACCCGTGCACCTTATTTTACCCGATGTAGTCTTATACACATACACGCAGAGGGGGAGAGAGAGAGAGAGAGAGAGAGAGAGAGAGGAGGAGGTGTTCGTTAAAAGCGAAGCAGGCTGGGACACGTGTACTTGGATAAATAATGCAGGGACAGAGTGAGCGCGCCATTCGCGGTACGGTTACACTTACGTGGTGGTGCGGTGCGGTGCTGTGTGCTTCAGCGACGCGCACTCTGATATAGCGCCCGAGTCTTTGCTCTTCGACCCCCTACGTACACACACACACACACACACAGGCAGACAGACCTGCGTATAGGTATAGCGTGTATAGGTTTATATGGTCGTATCATATCCGTCGTTGGTCTTTTTCCTCCCCGCGCACTTTTCCTTCTTTTCCCTGGAGCCATTAAGTGCGTGTGTGCCTGCGCGGTGCGAGTGGTATGGGGTTAAACACACACGATGCGTATATTACTGTAATAGCGTTGGCGTTGCCGGTTGAGAAACGCGCGAGGTGCGTGCGGTACTGCGCTAGTGATCTGATTTAGAAACGCGAGGTATTTTCAATTGGTTGTGTGCAGCAGGGGCTATAGGTCTTGCGGTCTACGAGTGATCGCGCTATTGGGATTTCTCTTGGGTTTGTTATATAGGTGGAGAGCCGAGACGCGCGAGCTTTTAATTGCGTCCGTTGATTGTTCCCGAGACAAGCAATCGGTTATTCTATTGGTTGGATACAAGCAAATGAGCCATGAGCTACTTCAAGTGCTACATATTTAGTAAAAATGAATTGTGGAAAATGGGTTGGCGTAGTTTCATTTTTGTGAAGCTTATATGTATAGTCATTCGCGGGAGGGATGTTAACGCGATTTCTACAAACTCCAATTACGTATGCCAAAGAATGAGCAAACAGAATAATTGTGTATATAAAATTGATTCTTGAAATATAGCTCGCACAGCAGTATTATGTAGGTATCGGCGCGCGCATTGATAAATCCACCGGCGAAAGTTTGCTTCAACAAAAGCCCACACGGCACAATAATTGTCATTCAATTCGAATAACGCGAGCGGAAGGAAAAAAGAAGCACGAAGAAATCTATGCAACAACGGCCCTTAGCTCCCCGTATATAATATACATATATATATATATATATATATAGGAAGTCGTCGGCCGATTTCTCGCGCGTTCACTTTGTGAAATCCGACGACGACCCTTTGATAGAGTCCCCGTTGTTCTTTCCTCCGCGTCTCGTCCTGCTCTCTTTTTACCTGTTTTTTTTTCTTCATTTCTTTTTCTCGCTGCTGCTCGCAAACCATGGCGGCGGCGCGCGACGTTCGGATTTCGAATTATGCGCGCATTAGAGAGACGACGACGACGACGAGGACGTCGAGCGGTATATACGCTGCAGTAGAGAGACAGAGAGAGAGAGAGAGAGAGAGAGAGAGGAGAGCCTGTCGGTGTCGCGTTTCGCGTGTGTAGCCTGTCGCTTGGTTACGCGCGAGCGTATATAGCCAAGAGGGAAACCCAAAAAGACCGAATAAATGTCTCTCTGTGTGTATGTGTGTGTGCATAATGAAAGGCAAAACGTCCGAGTTTGCACGTAAAGGTGGCTTTGATTTAGCGATAAATCACTGTGGCGGGATTTAAAGCGGATCATTGTTTTCGATTCCGCGCACACTGGGTTGGGGGGCACCTCGGGATATCCGAGAACGCATTTATGCGCATTCTTGATTCTCTTTATTTGCGTTTGAGGCTCGCAGCTTTTTTTTTCTTCCGCTGGTATAATCCGAGTTGGACAGAATACAGGTATTCGTCGTCTATAATTTAAAAGCATAATTTATTAGATTTAGTGCACGATCGACTTTCGATCGATAATTAACAGACGCAATTAATTCAGTACGAATATTTTTCGTTCAAGCCTTTAATCAAAGAAAAATATTGAGTAACGATAAGTAAAAGAATCGGTTCTAAAGTGATTGCACTCTAGTTGTATCGATTCGGAGAGACGATATAGCGAGAATAGACGAATGCTAATGACACGTCAAAATGTGTACATAAAAATAAAGTCTAAACTACTACGGAATCATCCACTTATAGCTCGACGGCCGGTCTCTTCTATTCGAATCGTATAACGCGTCTACAAATCGATAAATAACTCGCTTATAAGTCGTTGCCTACTTCGTTAAGCGCGCATACATATCGAAGTATCTCGCGGTGGCCGCACACGTATACACACGTCCCAACAGATATCCCAGCATTGGGTAGACAGGACACACGTCGATTGAAATGCCAGATAACATAACTTGAACGACACCTCCGCAGCCGCCGCGCTTCTCTAACGAAAAACCACCCATTTCGATTTCCATAAGCGTAACTCCTGCACTGCCGCTTTTCCGTCTCTCCGTTTGTGTATGTACGGGCGCAACGGTAAAAAGGGAAGAATGAGAGAAAAGAGCACACCGCAGGAGGTTCGAAACGGGAAAAGACGTAGGAGAATGAGGAGTTGGAGGATATATGGCGCGAGCTCAGCGAAGAAGTTGCGTAAGGGAAGAGACCGGAAACCCGATATACGACCGATCGAATGAATCAAGGCTGTATATGTGTGTTTCTTACTTTTTTTTTCCCCCCGTCTTTTTTTGGTCTTCGCTTCTTCTTCATTTCCACGCGATTTCACTCTTCTGCGGTGCGTATAATTTCGTGGGATAGCGACTTTGACTTTTATCTATGGCGAAACCTGCGAATGGAGTTTAATTTGGATCGAACTGTATTATAATTGGACTAACGAATCAGTTTCATCGGCTTGAGTGAAGTATATCATTTATAAAACAATGATTTTATGCTGAATTATCCAAAGTATAATTCGTTAACTAGCGCAAATATGTGTACGAAATTCAGTTTAGCGCAAATTGATCTGTTTAATATATTGAAATGAATAATAACCGTGTAATCTAGTTGAGGTATGAGATTACACTTGATTGGTGCCGGTCAATTACGATGTAACATTTGTGCATCATCTCTCGATAAGAAATTCTAGAAATAATACCAGAAACCCAATAATTCCAGTAACAGCTACTTTACATCGGCCTATTAATTCAAGACAACAATAATAATATAATCACACTCGTTATGATAGTAATTGATAAATTAATATACAGGATCTCGCTTCGCGATGAGCGCGCACGAATAACTTTATACCCTCGCTATTTATAATGCAAAATATTAGCATATTTTATCGCAATGCTAATTCCATGTATACCGGAGTATATTATATATGCATTCATTTATCGTCGAACCTGACATAATTAATTCGATATTGTTCAGCAGTCGTAAATTATTAATTAGCTCATAACTCGATTATTATTTTCTTTTCGCGTAGGAACCAATTAATCCCTAATGTTCGCATAAATTATACAAAATAATCTGAAATATTTTGGTCCCTTATTGGCATTAAATTGACATAAACATATATATTTCAAAATTATAGATAAGTATAGTATACATCATCATTAACCAAGCAAATATTTTGATAGGGCAATTATTGAACAAAATATTATCCTTTAGCCCAAATTCAATTCTCATAATGAAATCACGTGTATCCGGGGAGAAACATATTTTTCAAGATCTCGGTCACGAAAAATCCGTAATTTGGCTCGTATATAAAAAAACTATCCCCGACATACACGCATCTCCGCTTCCACGTACACCTATTTTCCCAATATAAAATATCTCCGTGAGGTTATGTCTCGCGCCTCTTATTCGTCGCTGAACTCGTCCATAAAACAGGAGATGATCATGCGGCCGTTTTCTCTCTCTCACTCTCTTACAGAGACGCGCACACATAGGGAAGATGATAAACAACGAAGCAGAGAGAAAGGGATAAAGAGGGGCGCCAGTCGCGCATTCGTTACGTTATATATCGTTGGCTTGTCGGGTGGCACAACGTATAGAGAGACAGTGCCGAGAGAAAGAGAGAGAGAGAGAGAGAGAATCTCTCCGCCGCCGTCGTCGTCGCAGTGCGTGGGCACATACGTGCACGTGAGACACGGGAAACGAGAAATGACGCCGCCGCTCGTCGTGGAATGGAACACCCGTGAATGCGTGTGCTTTATTAGGCTTCGGTTTCACCCTTAGATCACGAGTTTGACCGAGGCATACACGCGGGAATTTATAGGTGTGTAAAGGCGTATACGATTTGAATTTGCTGCGCGCTGCTGCTGCTGCTGCGTCAAATGCGTGAAAAATATACGATATGTTAACGGAAAAAAAGCGTAGGGGACCTTTTTGGGATAGGTTGGCTTATTCGATTAAATGGAGAATTCATCGGCAGTAAATTTTGTAGTTTCTTTTCGGTCGGATAGTGCAGTGGTCGGTTGACCAAGCGCTTTTCTTTGTAGAATTAATTTGTGTAAGGTATAGGATAACAGAATCAACTTCTCAAATTTTTCGTAGGGAAGTAATTTATTATGACAGAATGTTTCTCGGTTTTTAGGAGAGAAAAAAAAGACTCCTAACCAGCATCATTAGAATTCTTGAAAATTTGATATAGGATGCGTGCAGTTATCGTTTTAGATCATAATCAGATCGCCAGTGATCGATAACCTTTACATTTTTGGGTTTGAAAATAGAAACTAAGAAAGCCTTATTTCGAATCATTAAATTTTACTCGAACCCAATTCTTTCTTTACTTAAACTCAATCAAATTTTAACTGTTAGCTACAACTATTGTACTTGCCAAAGTAACGATAGCACTGGTTCGCTTAGCTGCCATTAATTAATGCAAACCCGCAATAGAAGCTACAGAATTAATATAATATAAACATTTCATAATAATCAGCACAAGTTGGAAGTAGCGCAATGGATTCCAGTTAATCATAAAATAACCAGCCGCAGCCTGAGAAAAAAAAAAATAACGTTCAACAAACTGTGACGTGGCCTAAACAAAACCATTCGCAGACTACGCACACTTACCCGAGTCTAACCCAAAAAACAAGTACAACAAAACTTTTGCACAATTGCGAATGTGGTTAAAAGGTAACACGTCTCTCCTCGGAATAATGTGCACGCATAGCACCACGTCGTCGCTCGACCATCAATTCATAGACGCGCGCACACACACACACATACTTATCAATAACCATCCATAGCTAAAGCCACGAGAGATAGAAAAGATAGGCGGAAGAAGGCGCCCCGTCACGTGTGAGGTCACACGGTACACCACGTACATACACACAGAGACACACGTAGTGCAACGCAAGTACGTTGCCCGAGAGAGTGCATACGTGGTCCGACCCACTTGCGCTTCTCTCTCTCTCTCTCTCTTTCTCTCTTGCGACGTCGCGACTTTATTGGAATAGGCCGCTTTTGTCTCGCCGACGTGTGTGCAGCGCGCGCGTCCGCGTCTCTGATCGACCGGAGTCTCGCCCTCTTCGTTCGATTGGATTTATGATCGGGTTAGAGTCGATGGGACCGGTCTACATCTGTGCAACGCCGATATAGACTTGGTGTGTGTATAGATAGGCGCGTGGGCGGTTTGAAAATAAAAAAGTTCGAAAATACGGTATACGCTTTTTATCGCTTTCTGGAGGTGTTTGACGTATACGTGTTCTCTCCCCCTGGCTTTATATGTGATTCTTCTCGTTCCTTTCTCTCTCTCTCTCTCTCTCTCTCTCTCGCGGTCGGTCGAATTTCCGGTTTGGGAATTATGCGTTCAGATTACACGCGAGACACGGCTTATGGGCTATCGAATTAAAATATTATTGTGGGCTTTTCGATGGACACTGCATTGCGTTGTTCTCGAGTGTCCAGTTGATAAGCGTAATAAAGTTATTCTGTGCTTCAAGTTTATGCAGGTCAGAATAGGGATATCGCTGTACCTCTTAAAATTAATGATTTAGATTAAGTAATTGTGACCAAGTAATGGTCTGGAATGGAAAAAACGAGCTTGGAATTTGAGCACTATTTTGATACATCTCGCTGTGACATTTAGGGGTCTTCCATCAGAATTTGATGAATCAATGGCAAGCAGCGGGTATATTTTTAGAACCGCGCAGAAAGTGCGTAAGAGCGTTTTGATTGATTGGCTGTAAATGTCCCTCTCTCTCTCTCGAGATTTTTCGTGATTTCTTTAAAGAATCAGCCTGTGTGCTAAATATAAATTGCGCTCGAGCTGCTACGGGTTCGGAATGTGTACATGGCTTTTCTTAGCTGACGGAGTAAAAGTGTATATTGGATAGGATTAGGGTGGCGTATATACGGACGCACTGATATGTGTGTACAAAATCGTATTCTCGGCGTTTTGTTGGCGCGTTAATCGATAAACCGCACGCTTATTTCTATAGTTTAATGCGATGCAATATTAACTTACCGGCCCCCCCCGTGTAACCCATATTATCGTCGTATTTCCATTGACTAACACGTTCTATTGAAATCGTCGCGAATCCCTGGTTCGAACGATTTTTTTATGGTGTGCGCGAGGTGTACGTGAATAGAGATTATTTTCTTATAAGCTTCGCGGTTTGTAAGTTTCATGTTTTTTATTGCAATTATTGCATTTACATTGACTGGGAAAAACAGGATTTCTGAATAAAATATAAAAATGAATATACAAAAGATGACGAGGTAGAAAGCTTAGAATAAAACGTTGTATATATCTTTTTTGTGAGTTTAAAAGAGTTTAAAGGTTCTGTCTTCGAAAAGTTTTGATCGATAATTTTGAACTGTGAACGTTCATTTATCTGAATTGCTCTTGATTAAGAGAACCAGCGTTCGAAAAATAATAGAATATAAATTTTGGTTAATTATTTATTTTAATTTTCATGTGTATCTAAACGTATGTCGCCATGAAACGATGTTTCTCTAATCAGAATGTTTTATTTTTGTTACAGGTCAGTCCTAGCAATTGATGCTTTGGTAAACATTCAGCATCGAGTAAGTTCGTAACGTTTGATTTATACTCGTTTACACGCGCTATATACTGCATAAAAAAAAGTTCCTCCTGTCAGTTATCGACGTCCGTTGCTGTTTACGTAGCGCATGAAAAACTGGAAATATGAAAAAATGATAAATATTTATGCTTTCTAAATACTCTTCGAAAACACGCCGAAAACAATATAACAAGTACTTGGAATAACTTTCGACTTCTATATAAAACGCTCTGAAAATCGATTTGAATACAAATCAATAATTTATTCTTCGCTCTAAAGATAAAAGGAGAAAATGTCCTCCCTGCAAAATTAACTACCGCAGCTTAATGCCACATCGCCCCAGCGAGCGAATTCTCTCTTTCTCTCCAACTACTTTAAAATACAAGACTAAAGCCTAAAACCTTAAAAGAACACAGCATCCACAATGACTGTCGCGCATTTATATCCCTTGCCCTTCCCCTCTTCTTATTTTTCAATCCAATTTTCCTCTGCTCTCTCTCTCTCCCCCTTACTCTCGGACCAACTCACGCACATACACAAGCGTAAACTCCTCTTTTCTTTAGCCGGATTCCTTGGCTTTTTCTCTTTTTCTCCGTGTGTATATATACGTATATACGTATACACATATATATGTACTCCCGAAGGATTAGACGGTGCGCGCTTCCGCCCGAAAATTGCCAATATCCGCTCTTCGGATCTTTATTTTGCGTCTTACCTCGGGAATGAGGTCCGATAGATTTTTATTGAGGCGCCGCTTCTGCTCCTGCTGCTACCGCTTCTACGCCTTATATATACGTGTATATAGGTATATATGTGTATGTATACTGTCTCGTGGCGAGATTAGATTGAATATCAATGCGCACTCGGAGACTCGCCTCCTTGTTTTCCTCCTTTTTCTCCGCTCTTCTCTCTCTCTGCCTTTTTATCCTGAAGGCTATGGACTAATGCAAGCCGCGACTGAATTAACGAATCTTATCGTGGCACTATTTTGATATACAAATTTAATTATGGCTGGGTGCACAAATGGAAAAGATTAAGTTAATGGGATGTTTTGGGTCCGTCGTACAACTAATACTTACATTATTGCTAAAATGCTTATTTTAGCTCTTGACTCGGATTCAATGCTCCGAGCGGATACACTGAAAAAATGGATAAGAGACCATTTAAAATTATACTGTTTCATGAATTCAGTATGATATTTTAGTTTTTATCATTGAATTACAATTGCTAATTATTATTTAAAGCCCGTTAAGATTACCGCGCGTATATTGCGCGCATAAAAATTATCAGTTTACCTGTTGAATTAAATTTGCGCAGGTATATCGCGGCCGAAAATTTTTAATTAGAGGCATCCATTTCTCGGTATTATGGTCCCTCCTCCTCACTGCAACAAAATCCCGGGCAATGAATGTAACGACTGTGTACTGCATGTAAAATTTGCTTAATCAAAGTAAATCAGCATTTATTATCGAGTCGTACAATTTTAATTGTGCATAAATTTGCGCTATGACTTTTATTATGAATAACAATCGGTTAAATTAATATATAATATAAACATCAGATTGAGCGTGAGAGGGACGGCTTAAAAAGCGCGCACACGCGTGTTTAAACATTTCGAAAAATGCTTCGATTGTAAAATATTATTTTAATTATTATCATGTGTTGCGTTATTAAATTAATGTCGATCTCGCGTGCGCGCGCGCGCAGAGGGGGCTAATGTTTTATTAATATTTCCACGGATCTGCATAAATTAAACGATTATTCGCTTCACACATTGGTTCACTTCACATTCGAATTAAACGCGGGCTAAAGCTACGCATACACTGTTATTATTGCGCATTAATATAACCATTTATAATTAAAAATAACAATCCGGTGTAAAAATAATAAATAAATCAAGCTCGACGCACATAATTTCCAACGAAATTCGCACATTACACGAGCTGAATTAGCGGAGCAATTAGTAATACACAGGCGATCGATTACCCTTCGAATCTCGACCGATGCCAGAACACTCTATTTACTTTTCTTCGAATGAACAGAAGCTCGAGTACGGTAAAACTTTGTGCGTCGAACTCGTGTGCCAGAGCCGCGCTAGCACTTGAAAAGCAATTTTTCCATTAACGAAACATCAAAAGCCCCTTTATCCGTTAATTACCGTGAACAAAAAACGTCGATAAATTTCAATTACAATCTGTGAAATTCCACGCGCGCAGTTATAGCGGCAGCACACACAAAAGGCCCCGAAAGAGTGTTCTAGCATGAGAGAGAGAGAGAGAGAGAGAGAGAGAGCGATCAAGTGCCGTGCCACTGCTGCGCGCAATTACGACATCGTCGATGCGCTCAATGAAGCGAAGTCGTCTGTATTAATGGGAGCTGCTGGGCCACATCGTGTGTGTAACCGACGAAAATAAGAGGTGATATACACTGCACAGGCTAGAGAGAAGGAAGAATTATGAAGTGCAGCGACGGGTTACCAGCTGACGCGCGATTGGATGTCGCCGCGGGCGAACACTCCGTGTGAGTGAAAATGTGTGTGCTCTCTCGAACGGCCCCGAATATAAAAAAAAAACAACAACGCGCGGAGACACAGCCGGGGGTGCATTCACGACGGAATGAGATAGATAAATAGATATGCGCAGGGGTCGGTATGCGAAGGGCGAGGGAGAGGGAGTAGAGCACGAAATGAAGATTTTTTTTCTGGGTTCGGGGCTCGAGTGGGAATGGAAAATAATGGAGAATGATGCACCAAGAAGTAAATGAACTGTTTTTCTGGGCTGTAACCCGTGGTTTTGATTTATCCGTTCATGTCAGAACACCAAAAAAACATTTTCGAAACCACTGCTGAATAATCGCGAAAAAATCTCGGGAGAAAGGAAAGAATATTCCCACTGCAGTCCCTCCCTATATATCTCGCGTGCAATTTTGAAAGAGGCGCAGTAGTTAGGGGGCGGAGACCGAGACGGTCGACAAGGGAAAGTCTAAAAGAGAGAGAGAGAGAAAGAGAGAGAGAGAGACAGCCAGAGGTGTTTCCTCCGTCTCCACAAGGGATATTAAGGAAAGAGAGTATTATACCCCCGTTGTACACACACGCGAGAGAGAGAGAGAGGTTAAGTTGCGTTTTCGCCATAGAGCATCGCCGCGAGCCTCTGTATATACACGTTCATGACGCATCGAGAATATCCAGCGCGCATACACAGCAACAGCGGCAGCAGCATAGGAGCCGAGCCACCGGCAATAAAGCGGAATTCCGCACTCTGTTGACTTAGGACGTAAATATCGGGAGCTTAATATCTCTCATTGTGGTCGTCGACGGCGGCGACTCTCCATTTTCTCTCTCTCTCTCTCTACCCTATACCCCCTCGGCTACGTCGATGCTTCTCTCTCTCTCTCTCTTGCGGTCGCTTGGTGCTGAGAGGGGGGGGGGGTATACCGGCTATCCCGTGACAATGAAATTCTCTATTAAACATGGCGGATTGCCTTTTTTGCGCGAAAAAAAAAAAGTTGTTATTGGAAAAGTGGTTGCAGCTCGGGAACGAGCGATATATATGCAAACTCGTAAACAGCACGATAAATACCTTGGCCATGGTTTCTTTCGCGGGTCTTATAGCTCGTTCCAAGAAATCGAGATTACCAATTTCGTTTTTATAAGAATCCCAGTTTTGAATGTAATTCAATTGTTAAGTTCGATATGCTATTTCGCAATACGTCACTCCTGGTAACGTATAGTATCGCACGACTGAATCGGCATCATAACAAATAAATTGGTATCCTTATGCCGAAACAGTTTCAAAACACTCTCAAGGCGCAGCACGCAAGATTCCTATTCCTCCCAAACCAAATTCTTTTTCATGCGTTTTTTGCTGGACTCTGAAAAACATAATGCGTGCGCGGGAGAGAGAGAGAAGCGCGTCACACCGTCATTATCATTAAAATCCCTCGCACACAAAGTATAGCAGTCCGATCCTACGAACGCGGCAATCAACAACGGTCTAAAAAACAAGAGAGAGAGAGAGAGAGAGAGAGAAGCAATAGACCAAAAAAAGTAAGGACATCATCCTACGCTCGAACGGAGCTCGTCGAAATGCGGTATAGCCTCACTCTCGTCGGAAGTATGTAGCGCTCGTCAAACTGGCCCAGCCATTATGGATGACTCGTTAATTTCACCTCCCCCATAAAACTCTCTCTCTCTTTCGGGAGAGAGAGCTTGGCCTACTCTCGTGCAACGCCGCGGCAGCAGCAGCAAAATTACAGTTTCCACGCGAGTTGGCTTTTTCGAAAATACCGTCGGGCGTAATAGACGAAGTTTTGGAAGAGCAGCTCTTTCATATCCAGACATGCACACAAATACACACACACACACACGTACATACACACGTATACACGTCCTCCCTCGCACAAACCGTTCGATAGTCTCTCTCTTTCTCTCTCGCGGGCCGTTGTAATGAGGGGATTTCGAAGGAATTAGTCCCTCGTAAATTCATCCTGGACACCCGCATAGTTCTTAACATAATGGAGAGAATAGAATAGGTGAGCTACGGACACAGAGAGAGAGAGAGAGAGAGAGAGAGAGGCCAAGTTCTTTCTACTCTCTATCGAGTATTTGATGGGTTCGAAGCGATAAACGCGCGGGACAACTAGACGGACGACTCGTCATTGTGATGGACTCACTGTGTGTGAGTGCGAGAATTGCACCCCTCGGAGAGAGAGAGCCCTTCGATTTTGTTCCGGAAAATGGCCGATATAGGCGCACGCGTGCGTTTGCGTCCGGACACATAGGCGCACGCGAAGAGAGAGAGAGAGGTGTCGTACAAAGGAGGTTATGGGCTGCCGTTTGGCGGCTCTATTGTAAAAACCGTTTAACGAGAGACCGAGTTTCCTATTATACGACTAGAATTGCTCGTTGCTGGAGAGAATTTAGGGATGAATTAGGCTCGTTTGGGTGTGTCTTTTTAGCTGGTGAATTTTATGACGTGTCGCCAGGTATATCGCCATTACGTAGAAGCATCGATTTCTCAAAATTTTCAAATACGAAGGGACCACCGATATATTGTACTTCAAGTTTTGAAAGAAAACATTACTCAATATTTTGATTAGTTTAGTGTTATTGGAATAAATCTAAATCGTCGAATTGAGTGCTTTCAAAAGTATCATCAGATTCTCAGATGCACAAGCCAGGATTTGCTGCAACGATTTACGATTCTTTATGGGGGCAGTAAAAATTGAATTCTCTTCCAATTTGAAGCATCATGGCGAACGGCACGAAAACAAGGCGGTAAATTTTATTCATACCATGTCTCCACGATAAGCTAATGGAAAGTTTATGTAATTACAGTTCGCGATTCCCAAATTACCATCATCAAGCCTGAATAAATTCAACTGATAGTCATCTTCCCGTAAAAACAATAACGTATAGTCGAGCATCGTTGTATATAATAGTCTATACATTTCAGATACATGATTACTTTTTTTTTTTCGTTAAGAAGCCTCGAGTCGGCTACATCAAAGAATAATCTTAATCAATCTCTCCCAGGATATGTTAATAGCTCGCATTAGACTAAGTATAATCGGAAAGGTGTTTTTCGAATATATGCGCTCGTATTAAAATATATCCACAGTCTGGCACTCGCTCATTTCTCTCGCGATACCTTAATTATCCTTCTCACAGACATCGGAATATATCCTGAGATTGTAAATGAGTGTAATATCCTGCTACCTGTCGTTACCGGGGCACGAGGCGTTACGCCACTCAGGAAATAAGCAAGTATATTTCATTATCTATTATTAAAGTATGGTTACGCGGATGATGAAGGAAACTTTCCAGCTCACCTTTCGATGCGTTCAATAATATTCTGCATTTTAGATTCATCTTTATAAATAACAGGGTATTGTGGGTTACATCGTATTCTGCATACACTCAGTTTTGTATAGAGGAGACCAGCACCTTGCAATCAATATTTACGACGTATCCTTACAAAAATAACCTGTTTTTTCATCATTTAATATATAGTTCGAGGTAGTATTTGCCTAACGAAAAATCTCAAATTCTGAATATAATACCACTACTGCAAATAAGCGCGTAGATATTACCTTATACGCATATAAGAACCCATTGAAAAATTCCCTCTACAAAGAAATGAAGTCTACATCGCTTCCTCGAAATCTTCCCAACCCACACATGCAATTTGAAATATTAAAATACCTAGACTCGTTCGCGCAAGCTATTTCGCTTTCATTAAAAAAATATATATATATAGAGAGAGAGATGGACGCGCCACACCTGCCCGCGGCACCGTAAGGTCTGGCAACGCATTCAATTTGCTCGCGCGCGGGATTCCGCAAAAAAGCTGCCGGCGCCTCTCTCCTCTTCGTATAGCTGTCGTCGCAGCCTAGACACAGCGTGTGCAGGTGCACACCTCGACAACCGAAAAGCCAGCGCTGAAAATTATACGGGACGCTTTGCCGGTGTGTGTGTGTGTGGGG
>UELU01121686.1:0-11024 GCA_900490025.1 Megastigmus dorsalis | reverse complement strand
TGTAAGTTCAAGTTCAAGCCGTCCATTCATCTCCTTTCTATGTATCGATGAGTAAGCGAATTCCCGCCATTATCGCGTGTGCCAGTGTACACACGAGATGATGATGTAGAGAGAGAGAGAGAGAGAGAGAGAGGGAGAGAAAAGGAGAGAAAGAAACACATCGGCATTATTGCATGTGTATAATATAAGCGCGTCGCGTACACACTCCCATATTTACCCCACGCAATAATTCAGTCACGTCGCGGTTATCTCATTGTGAGACGTTCGGGCGCGAGAGGAGCGCAGTTCTCGGGTACCGCGCTCTAATTGCGTTACGTCAAAGGTATACACGGGTCGAGAGACAGAGACGACGTATATCTTGGAATTATTCCTCGGTGGAAATGATTTCTATATTGTGCGTTTGTTCCTCTCTCGCGGTGCGTCTTTATTGTCGTACACTGCGCGACGTTACTTCTTTCGGCGTTATTCGATTACGTTATGTTCGCTCTTGCCTCTTCTACTCTTCTCTTCGTTCGATGCAGGCTCAGTCGAGTTCTGGATGATGTTTGTGTGTGTGTGCCTGTATATAGGAGGAGAGGCAAAAAGATCAAACGCTCATGGCGCGGGGTTTCCTTTGGGAATTAGTTTTCTTCTGAGATTTGCTTCTTTTTTGGCTGTGCAGCTTAATACTCTTACTGATTGTGTGCTGTCGAGCGATATTTTTTTTCGGGTTTCGAGGTATATAAGTTGAGATGCTGTTATTCTGAGTTCTTTAGGGTTTGAAGGGAAGTTCGATTTTTGGAATTATATACGGCTTGGTTGGCAATCGAGGGGAGAACACTTAATTGGGTGTCTTGAGATTCTCATAGTTTGCAATATTTTGCTATTAAAAATAAAATGATAATCATAATTACACAAAAGATTCTCTGAACTTTACCTACACTGTTAAAAATATATGCATGAAATTTAATGTAAAGTACTGGAAGCAAAATTTTATCGACGTACATGAAATAAAAAAGTTTTTAATGTACAAGTACATTACAATTCATGTACAAATGGCGCTGAAAAGTGCATTAAAATTCATGTCATTTTTAACAGTGTATATACACGTTGTATTTATTGCAAATATAGAAAAAAGATTCATTTCTCGATGTTGACTTTATTTAAACAACTGTCCATACCAAAATAAAGCACGCGCAAATCCATCTGTTCCGAACTTTAATTGTACTATATACAAAAACCGAGTACACACTCGCATAAGCCGGGGAATTCCCCAAAGAAAAGTATGGAATCTCCGACAGGCCCTCGTCGCATTCTGCTTTTCATCATACAAAAATATGACGTGTATACTGTGTGACATGTGCTCTCTCGTTCTCTCTATATCTCTCTCTCTCTCCCCCACGCGTCCGCAAATATAGGCTCTAGCTGTGCGATAATCGCATTGTCCCGTTAAATGATAGCGCAAATAATTGGAATTAGGATAATATTATTGCGGTCGCTCGCGCGACTACGCCAGTGTATTTACCTGCGCCGAGTCGAGCTGGGAGAGAGAGAGAGAGAGAGAGAGAGACAGGGAATGGCTTTGTTCCCACAACTGCACTGCAGTGCTCGTCGCTGCGCGAAAATGGGCAAATATACGCGCGTATCTCCTGCAGAGCTACTCCAGAGAGATAGTCTCTCTCTCTTTCTCTCTCTCTCTCTCTCTCTCTATATATATGTCTGTGTTATACGTGCGTGTGAATATCCGTGTGCGACGAAGCCATCCTAGAAAAGCGGCAAATGTGTCAGGGGATGGCCAATTAGCTATTCGTTCGGTGAATTCCTGCCGTCTCTGACCTCCTTATCGTGCAGCCGCTTACCGCGCGTTTATTTTGCATTGCACTGTGCAGCCGGTGGCTGGAAGCTTATAGTTAGCGATGCGCCGCTGCGAGTGGATAGGAAAAAAAAGAGCAAAATCGCCGATGCGTCAGCGGATCGTTTGGCTGGCGGAGATAGCGAAGATTGGGATTATGGTTTCGGCGGAAGGCTCTTTCGCAGATGCGAGTGATAATCGTGGAAAATTGTACGGGAGCGATGAGGTTTGTTTGCGTTTAGTTATAGGCTCGCGGTACACCAGTCGTAAATAGTTTATTTTTTAATTGGTCGGTCTTGTACTTGCGGTGCTTTTCTATTTTTGCAGTTTAAATTTTTAATAATGGATAATGTTTTGTCTTTGTTTTCAATTAGTTAGCGATCTAACTCAGGATGAAAACCGTTCGAGTTTATATATTTATATGCGGCAAGCTTTCTCTTAGAAATCCATTGTTTTTCTATTCATTTTGTGTCATAATTATACTCTATAGAATCATTTTTAAATAAATTGACAAATTTTATTTATTTAGAAAATTCGACTACAATTACCGGAGGCAATATAAAAATTCAAGAATTTCCCGCAGATGTTAAATTTTTTTCATCAAATAAAGACAATTCAATGAAAGCAAAAACTGTAAAAGGCAGGTCGAATAGCAGACAAATCACAGCAAGACAATGGGAAAAAATCTCTCGCAGAGGGTGGTGAATTCCCGAAAGGGTTTCACGATGGCGGCACCGCTTAAACATTCAATTACGAATTTGCGGCTGATAAATATATATTTTCCTCCCTTTTATTGGTGCGCGTCGCGTTGCGGCCGTTTTTACGAGTGCAGCGGCGGCAGCGGCGGCAGCGGTGGCGTCAGGAGGGTAGTATTAAGGTTTTGTCGAATTGTCCGGCGTGATTTAGGGCTTCTAATAAAACGGCGAATTTATTTGGCGCGATGGCCTTCCTCTCTCTCTCTCACTCGTTGTGTGCTTTATCAAGGGGCAATGGGAAGAGACGACGATTGATGGCGTTTAATTTGAAGGTGTTAAAGGGGTGAAATTGAGACATTGCATGGCTTTGGAGCCCGCGACGCTGACTCTGTTTGTGTTGGCGAAACAATTTCGGCGTCGATGCGTCGTTATTCATTCGAAGAAAGCATAAATATTAATGCATGAAGCATAATGGTGGATGATGCGTAAAATTTATGAATCTAATCTATTATTGAGATATTTCCAATTACAGTTGCGACCGCGATATGAAACATTCAATAATAATCGTATATGATCAGTTTACAACTCGGTAATTATTCCCGATATACGAGCTAATCACGAGTGGCCGAGCGTTTATAAAATGAATTAGTCAATCAAATCATCGATTCCTACTCTGTCACCCCCTTTCCCGCACGCTTTCCATCCAACCTCCTCCTCACTCCTTTCCATTATCTTTTTGACTCGCTCATTCAATTTTATCGTCCATTTCATTAATTATCCCTCCCCTTCACCTCACTTTCGCCTCCTTATCTTGTCCCTCAAGCTCTCGCTCACTCTCTCTCTCTCTCTCTCCTTTCTCAGCAGGCCCGCGCGCACCGCTCATTCGATTTTATTTTCCATTTCGTTCAATTGTCTATCTCGGCTCTCTCTCTCTTTTTCCCCCTTCTCCATCTCTCTCGCCGAGAGGAGAGAGCAATATCGCGCCGGCCGGCGATATTTATGACTCTCTTTGTGCGAGACTCTTTCGCGCGCGCAAGTGCGTTTGGTAGTGCCGCAATTGAAAGGCGTGCGGCGCGGCTCATATGCTCGTTTCGCCTATGTACATACATGCATATATATATATTGATGTGTGTATTCGTTGTTGCAGGATGCTGGGTGACGGTGCGGCGTGTCTGAAGGGGAGGTTTGCCGCCGCCCCAAGGACGACGGCCACGGCAACGACGCTGGCGCTCATGCTGATGCTGCTACTGCTACTGCCGCAAACCAGAGCTGACGGTGAGTCACTTTTACTTTTTTTTACTTTCTGTCTCACTCTCTTTTCTATCGAGAGTCTGCGTCTCTATTGTTGGAACGGGGTGAGACACGATGGGATGGGGTGGTGTGGTTTTTTTTTTTCTGTGCCGGATTCTGAAGTCTTGGATTTTACGATTGAGTCACGCTAAAATGCGATTTTCGGAGAAGATGCGTGAGTCGAGGGATCTTTTTTTGGTTGGTTATCGGGTAATAATCGCCTTATGTATTGGAACAATCACGATTGAAATCTGTTTTATAGATTTTCGATAAAATTTAATGTGAGCCTGGAATAGAATCTTTAACAATTTATAAACGATTCAACGAAGAAAATATCTTGCAGATAAAATAACTAATAAGGAAAATCAATGATTGGTATATCAAATCGTGCACATTTAAAAAGGAAATAGTATCTCGTGCGGTTTCATGAAATCCGAAAGAAGAGCGTTTCTCGCAAATCAATAAGCCCCATAACGAAATGATGGGATTCCAGTAGCGCACACTCAGCAGCGAAATGATCCCTCGCAAATGTAACTCCTCTCTTTCTCTCCGTCTCTCTCCACGCGGCGTGTAACGTATGATACTTAGGTGGTAGAGTCACTGGAGTGCCTTTGGCTCTTCTTTCTTTCACTCTCCGAGGCGCAATTCTGCATCGTCTTCCCTCATAGCTGCATACACATTTACACACACACACGTGAAAACACAGAAGTGTGTGTGTGTGCGTGTGTGTGTAAGAGAGAGAGAGAGAGAGAGATAAAGCGGCCTCTTTGGTGCAGCTCGAGGGAGTCGAATGTAATTGCGCGTGCGTCTGAGGGAGAGAGAGAGATTAACTCGTGAGACTCGGTCGGTGGTTAATGAGGGTAGCGAAAGAAGCGTGGGAGAGAGAGATTTTTGAAACTTTGTTGCGCGGATTATCGAGTGCGATAATGTGGCCCTGCGCGATAAGTGCTATGTGCTCTCGCGAGAGCCGCTGCTCCTGCTGCTGCTATTTTTGCAATTAGCGTTTCTGGACGCCGGGAGGATTGGACCAGCGAGATTTCGGACTGTCTGCAGCAGACGTGTTATTTTTTGGGAGAGACGCCGGACTTTCACCCGTTTCGTATAATGCTTCTGTCTGTCGTCTGGGACCATCAACATTACGAGAGAAAGGAAGAATGATTCACTGCGTACCACAAAAAAGAAAACGATTTATTCTCCTTAAAAATACACTGTTCACAGTCATCATCCTTAAGCAAATTCAATAACCCCCCGATTTCATCCCCACGAGTCTCTATATAATTTAAAGGATTTCTCAAGCAAGAGTCGAGATCAGCAGCAGTAGCACCCAGAGTTCGTCGGACTCGTCTTCCTCTTTTATCGAGTGGTACAACCACCCCACGCGGCATTTCGGCGCGCTCTTTTCCCAAGGCCAACGCAGCAGCACCACCATCCAACGACAATAGCCCATCCCGTCACTGCGGGGGGGACCCCGTCGACTATATATATACACGAGACTCAGCGCCCTCATTCGACCCGATGGAAATTTCGCAGGCGCGCACGGCATTTCGATAATTCGTTTACCTAAGCCTCCCTATACCGACTCTGCTCCGCTCTCATCGATCGTCCGAGCGCAGCTATTTCTCTCTCTCTCTTTCTCAGCGCGCGAATTACAGTCGAGCTTTTGAAATCGAGGAGGGTGGGATACGTGAGTGGGGGGGTTGGGGACTCGCGCGCGCATCTCGCGGACTTACAAATTAGCGCGACGTGCGGCGGGACAATGGAAGGTGTAAGCGCGAGCCTAGAGCTCCATTTTGTATTGACTGTAATCAATGCGAGTGTGTTTTCAGTCTCTCTTACGCATCGGCGGCCTTTCGTTATTTATTTACACGCTTTGGCCCTTTTGTCGGACGCGCGACTGTGTACGCGCCTTTTTTAGAATCCGGCTCCGCTGGACGATAAGTGTTGTTTAAGAACTTTTCGCGTACAGTCCTAATTCGCGACTATAATTTCTGGTGATTTCTATGGATTTTACTGCTTTTCGCACGAGAAGGTAAATATTTTTTTCGACGTGTATCATTAGCTTCTTCGGGTGTAATTTCATTTGAAGTAGCGTCCGAACGAGCTTTAAAACTTGTGTTATATAGGGGAAGGCTGCAACTCGGATACATATGTATTGAACTGTAGGTTGCAATATAATTGCGTTTGTTTTGTTCCACAAAGATTTTTTTTTCACGAAACTTGAATTTAGAAAAACAAACAAAATTTCCCGTATACCGTACACTTTTGCAAATTTAAAAGCGTCGGCTACAGCAATCGCTTTTAGACACATTTTCGTAGCTAATGCATTCTATCCATATTGCGTGAAAAAAAAGAGAGTATATTCTCGCTATTCAGAATTCATAAGTTCTGAATATTTCATCCAGTTTAATTAGTATTATTTGAAATCAAGATTCCGTGAATTTTTTGTGGAGCATGGAACAAAAGAAATTGCACCTGTATACAACTATAATGAAAGGCAGCAGCAGCAGCAGCAGCAGCAGCGAGTGAGTTCTTGCAGCGAAGAATGCTTGTTTCAGTATCGGAAATCGGATTTTTTTCCAACGAAGTATTTTTCACCCTCGCTCGCTCGAGCGAAGGTATTATTTTTTTTTCTATTTTTTTTTTTGTTGATGTTTCGTCTCGCACAGTGAAACAGAGCGCAAGAATAACTCCCATTCAAGTGTATATTCATGCATGTTCGTGAATTTTCTTAACAATATAGCCTCGACAAAGAGCTGGAGGGGTAAACAGGAAAACGGACGATGAGGTGAAATAGTTTTTCGCTTCCTCCGCGTAGTGGTGGATTTGTAACGGTGAAATGAGAGTTATCGTAAAAACGCGTTTTGAGCTTCTATTGTAATTGAAATCAATAATATCTAAAAAGCGGTGGAACTATTTTGGATCCAATAAATCCTTACTTTACAACACTCTGTTTTGTTCAAAATATTATTTTATTTTATACAACAGCTTCGTTCTAAAATATTATTTTATTTTATTAAAATCTTTGTGTCTAATTTATAGTCAGTGTAGAATTGATACACGTATATTGGTAATTTACGGATGCAATCATTTTCAAATCTCAGATATAAAGTCAGGAGAATAAGAAGAAAATAAGAAGCACAAAAATACGTGTACTATATTATTGGCAATCGGAATTTTTTCTAGTATACTGCAAGTACATATTTCATCTTCTCATACCATCGTAGATATTTCTCCACAGCACTTACACATATCATCCCAACAATACACCATATCTGCATTTTTCTTCTCGTTCCACCCTCAACATCAGATATCCAGTACAATTTATCTTCACATGTATACCCGCTAAATAAAAAGTAAATAAAAATGAACCTAAACAACGCACATCATTCAAATTCTCCAAATTACCTCGTAAACGAAACGCTGCAATCGCGCGAGTACTTCGGAAATCCATATACATCAGGTACAAAATTAAATGAGTAGCACGCCAATCTCTTTTCAATCCATAACTGGCAGCAGAAGTCGGAAAAAAGAAACAATGAAGCTGGTAGCAGGAAACTGAATTCTCTCCTCTGTATACCCTACATCGGCAATCGGAATTTTTTCCCCTGTAAGAAGAGCGAGAAGCATTTCCGCCTTGGCAAAGTGCGTGCGTGTATATATAGAAGTGTGTGTATGGGTGTGCTGGAGGCATTTTGCCACATAACTGCAGTGCACGCGCGCCGCGGAGCTATGGAATTTCAGGATATTGCCGGCGCAAACCGAAGGGTTTGATTTAGACGGCAGGCAGGCAGGAGCAGCAACGCCGAGGCCAAGAAAGAAAAAAAAAGTATAGAGAGAGAGAGAGAGAGAGAGAGAGGAGGAAAAAGGGGCATCGGGGGGCTTTAGGGATGACCCCGTTTCGATGCTGCTGCTCCCTCCTTCTCCGTTCTTCTTTTTTTCTTTTTTCTTTCCGTTTCTCTTCCGCAGCACCTATTTTCTTTTTAGCTCGCCCTGAAAATTGCCACGTGTTCGCGCTATGCAGACACGCGCGTACAAGCACTCGGATGCGGTAGCAGCTAGCTCCGCACCCCGTGGAAATTGAATTTCCATGAATGTACACTTTGGTACTTCTTGCGTGTAGTTCTTGCGCCTTCGACATCACGGTCATCCTGCGGCAGTGCATTTTTTATTTTACGCCCCTTCTCGATAGTCCGCGTCCAAAAAACTGTTGTACATCAGCTCCAAAAAGACCGAGCTGAAATCTTTAGTATTACTGAATAATCAGCAGTAAAAAGCCACTTTTACAGCGTCAAGTTATATCGATCGATTAATTTATTCATTCCCGTCAACGAACATAGCCAGCGGTTAACGAAGCTATATATAGGCAACAATGCCACCAGCTGGCAAGTCCATATTCATCGACCCATTAACAATTCGCTCGAGACAATCGGAACCGATCACAGCTCGCCCTACACCTCCACAATAGCCTCTACACACACACCCATAGAGAGAGAGAGAGAGAGAGAGAGAGAGAGAGACGCGCGTATGTCGCGCAAACGAATCGCCTGCAGTAATTATTCGGGCAGCGACCAAAGCACGGATGCACACTCGCCCGAATGAATTATGAATTCTTCTCCGGCAACGACGTTGTCCTCGTCGTCTCGGTGCACTCTCAGCTCTCGTTTGTATCATTCCTTTTTTTTCCCTCTCTCTGTCTCTCTCTTTCTCTGTGGAACAGTGCACAGCAGCAGCAGAAATCTCGCTCTCACTGGCCGAGAAGGACAGAGGCTCTGAATTATAAATGACGCATCGATATATAACTCGCTGCTGTTGCTGCTGCTTGCGCTCGCGCACTTTTCTCAGAAAACGGGGAAAAAGCAACGAGCAAGAGTATCGCGGTCCGTTTTGTGTGCGTGTGTGTGCGTGTGTGTACGTGTGTGTGTGTGTGTGTGTGTGTGTGTTATATACGTATGGGAGAGACTGACTGAGTGACTTCCGTCGCGGCCATAAATTTCGCACGCTCGGTAGTTTTTGCCCTGGCTCTCTCTTTCTCTTGTGCTTCGGTAATCGAGAAACAATTCCGGAGGCTGGAGAGGGAGAGTATCATCAGCTCCTCCTCTTGTCTTGGTTGAGAGTAGAGGTGGTCGCAAAAAATTCACCCGAATCACTTGGCTCTCTCGTCTTCCTCTCTCTCTCTCTCTCTCTCACTGCGCTCTTGGCGCTCGTGCTGTTACCCCATCCTCCTCTCGTGCTCGCACCTGGATTTTTCCCTGATACAGTCTTCTCTCTCTCTCTCTCTCTCTCTCTACTCCCCTGCCTTTTTTGCTCCTCCGTTTCGTTATTCGTTTCTCGCTATCCCCCCTCCTCCGTTTATTCGCTCCTTTTTTGCCGACGCGATACGCCAGGCGTGTATATCGTTTCTTTTCCCTCGCTCTTCGCTTTCTTCCGCTATAGGTATACCAGCCTCGTCAACTTACATCGATTCAGCGCATTAAATTCAGCGCTCCTCGGCCAGCCTTATATCACATCTTCCCGATGCACTCGTGTCTCCCTTAACTGCTATGCTCCGCTGGAAAGTATAAATATATATCAGCTTCCAGGATCCGCGCAGGATAAACTTAATTTGGCGACTCGCGCCGTACGGTGTGCGCTGCAGCATTATTTTTTTTTTATCATCGCCAAATCAATGCGCACACTTGGCTCGATCTCCCAGAGGCTATTATATTACGGTTTAATAATGTACATACATATACCTGCAGCCGCGGTACAGCCCCAAACTCGCGCGCACAATGAAGATTCATTTCAACGCCCTTCTTCCTCACCGTGGCATCGGCAGCAGTAGCACAAAAGGGGCCTTCAAACTGAAAAAAAAGGTGTGTCTCGCTTTCATAAAGCGCGAGCTGCGCACTCGACTCAACCTACATCCCGACATAATCCGTTCGATACACCCCATTGTAATTCGCCGCTGTACACACGCGGCATCGTGTACACTCTGCTGCAGCCGATGGTTTTTCTCGACTATGGATGTAAAGAATGCACACTCGCGTGTGTGTGTGTGTGTGTGTGTGTGTGCGCGCGTACATAACGTACATACGCATCGCAGTGGAAAAATTCACATTTTTCATTGGCAACGGTGTGTAGCAGCGGCAGCAACACCAGCAGCAGCAGCAGCTCGTTCGGTGCTCTTAGAAGCTCCAGTGGCCCCTTAACACGGCGACCCTCTTATCTCTTCCGCCCTTTGCCGGCTTTTCTTTTCTTTTTACGCGCGCTCGTCTCGCGCGCTCATTCTCCGAGTTTACCTTAGCAGAGACACCGAGAGAGACAGAGAGTGCGAATCCTCATTGAGTTGCACGCGCGCGCTCCTTTGCTATACCCATTCGCTCGTTCACTCATTTATCGGATAAGTTTCCACCAGCCGCCGCGAATTAATCCTCGCCTCTTTATCGAGGTTAATGCGCTTTCGCGAGCTAAGAAGTCGCTGAATGGAAGAAGAGGAGGGAATGGGGAGGGCAGTTATTAGGTGCGTATGTGTGCAGTGTGTGAATGTTGAGCTGGTACTCCATTGTGGAGTAAGGAAAAAAGGGAGAGGGAAGGAGATGCGCGATGCAGGCGAGAAACACGTACAAATCGGGAAATGTCGAGAAATGTAGGTGAAGGAATGGAGAATGAGACTATGCGGGTGGAATGTTCAAATTGCCCTTTTGGTAAATTAAGGCTAATTTCGGTGGTTTGTCGGACGAAGGAAATCTACTTACTGGAACTTTGATGTGATCGATGTAGGATAATGATTCATCAATAGAGTTTGCTAATCTGCTTACATCCGCATCAAAGTTACACGCAGAATCGCCTTGTATCGAAACACTATTATATCGACGTCAATTTGTTAGTAATGGCGTGGATGAAGCTATGTAGGAATCTTTATCATTAGACATCACGAACAGCAGTGCAAGATTTACCATTATCCGATGCATGCTTCAAAGAGGCTAGAAAGTTCGCTAGAATTCGCAGACAAAAAGTGAATTGGACTGTACTCCACTGCAGGCATTGGGCGCAAGTGGAAAAACTTGATGCGCGTTGCACAGTGCAGTATCCTCCAAATGCTGAATTCTTCCTTTTAAACGAACGAGAGAGACAGAGAAGAGCGTTCCCTCGGTACTGCACCTGCATAATTCAACGTTATAAAAAAGGGGTTTCTTTACCACACGAGCCTTCCACCCCCCCCCCCCCCC
>UELU01121685.1:0-27960 GCA_900490025.1 Megastigmus dorsalis | reverse complement strand
ATTATGTTTATATCAACTAATAGATCAATAGATTAAAGAATAAAAAATTATACCAATTTCGTTTTTTCCAAGTTTAATCCACGATTATTGTCCGATTCTAAAATTTATGGGTTCATTTTCTTCGTTTTCAAAAACTTAAGCGTTCCATCGTTAGTTAAACTGTTTTTTCATTTTCAAAATTTGTTATGGCAATATAAGTATAAAATAATATAACTAATTCTTCGATTGTATAACTAATTTATGACGATATTAATTTTAAGAATGAAAAAACAATTTAACTAACGATGGATCGCTTAACTTTTTGAAAACGAAGAAAATGAACCCATAAATTTTAGAATCGGACAATAATCGTGGATTAAACTTGGAAAAAACGAAATTGGTATAATTTTTTATTCTTTAATCTATTGATCTATTAGTTGATATAAGCATAATAATAACATTGTTGATATTTTATTAAGTAAAGAATAAGATACTTATAACGTATGGACATTCTAAATATATACCACATTCATGTAAAAGTAATATTATCTATAATGTTTTTCGAATAGTTGCTGATTTGACTAAGCAAGTATCGCTTGTACATCCTTAACGCGCTTCGATTCATTTCCTTCTCATATCCCGTAACCATAACCTTTCTGCCCTTAAAAGTTGGTGCTTTTCCGCTTTCCTGGGCCTGGCAGTGAAACTTCGAGACTAACGCATGGCCAGAATCTGGAAGCAACCGACCGCCCAACAACGTATATACGCACACGTGCAGTGCGAGATCGTCGAGTCGGCGTTGGCGGCTGCGTCGCTCGGCGTTTCGCAGGAGCATCGGAGCGCCGTTTAGTCGAGCGAGCGAGAGAGAGAGAGAGAGAAAGAGAGCGAAAGCTGCTGCACGTTCACGACTTGGCGCTCCGTCTCGGTCGCTCGGTGTGTGCCGCCGCCGCCGCCACCGCCGCCGCCCGACCACCGGAAGTTGGAGGCCACCGTCTGACCTTGCGTCGCTCGCAACTTTTCTCTTTCTCCCTCTCTTTCTCCTTCGCCCCCCGCCGCTCGCTCCCTCTCTCTCTCTCTCTCTCTCCATCATTATCTGCCTCTCTCTTTCGATTTCGACTTTGGCGGTGAGCGTATTTTCTTCTTAGCTTTGACATTTTGAAGCGCGCGCGACACACTCGACAGGCGAGAGCAGCGAAAATTTTACTTTTTGGACGAATCAAGGCGACGCGCGTGCGGCTGTGAGTTTTAGCGTTGCAGCCCATAAAACTTTGGCGCCGATCTCCGGCAGCTTTGATTGAGAGATAAAATAAGTACTTTATGAGTTACAAGTGAAAAATCACTCTTGCACTAACTCAAGTCGTTACTTTCCTGAATACGATCTAGTCTCAGAAAGAATCTGAGGAGAGAAATCTACAGGAACTTTAGTATAGATAAACTTTTAATACACCATTTATCAGAACTATATATAGCTAGGAATTTCTAGAGAAATTTATTTCTATAGGATAAATAAAATATATTATTAACAAGTTAATAACTTTAAAGTTTTTACAAGAATGCAATGTATAACCTCGGGTAATTATTAGACCGGATCGTGTTTTCTCATAAGTACAATGCAATAATATACAAGCAAGAAGCAGTGCTTTATTTATCGCACGACATTGCCAATACTTATAAGTATACGTCACTTTTCTAAACCATGTTTCTCCCTTCACTTTGTGTAGAACTTTATCCGAATCGAAACAATCTGGCTTAGAATCTAAATTTCAAGCCTGAGCGGCTTAGCGAAAGAAGGGAAAAGAAAGAGGCCGAGAGCGCATATACGAGCAATTTTCTCTGAAACCAATAAACGTCATATATATCTTGGGTACGTGTTCATTTGCACTTGGCGCAAGGTCGGACAAAAGCGCCGCGTCGGCCTCGCTCTCGTCTCTCTTTCTCTCTCTCTCTCTCTCTCTCTCTCATTCTGTCGCGAACTTGGAATCGCTTCCTGTTGCTACAGCAACGGACACCTAGAGAACCTGACCTGACTTGGACTAAAGGACGCGAGAAAAAAATCGCAGGAAGCGGCTTGTACATATACCTATCATACGGTGCTAAGCTCGACTTCGATTCGAGCAAATCATACGATTCTACCGCATTTAATGCAAGTTTGCGCGCTTCTTGTAAATTTTTCTTCGGTGTGCGCGATCAACTGTTTGTAAAATGTTACGACGTGGCCAGTCATTGGCCAAATAAGTTCAACAAAAAAGCAATCTTCTGCAGAATGCTCGAGTGAGAAAGAATTTGTTGGAGTTTAAAATGTAAGGAATCTATTCCACTGATTCATAATAATCAATTAGTTCTGGCGCTATATCACTAAATCCACTAGTGCAGCAGTGTAGCAGCCATTATGCAGGTTGCATGATTTATCATTTTAATTAAGTGTAAGAGGGCAAACTTTTACTATACCAGCGGTCCCTCTAACCTGTTTTATAATAATGAATACCAATCAACATCGATATATAAAACTCATCGTCGAGCCGAACTAGTCGCGCGCAATTTTTCGAATCATCAAACTGTCGGTCTAAACAAAGACTGACCTTCGTCGAACTTGGCCATTAAGCCAGAGAGCCCAGAAGCATAGGCCGCGGCGGCGCGCATTAAGGAAAAAGCCGCGAGCAAAAAAGAGAGAGAGAGAGAGAGAGAGAGAGAGAGAGACGTACAATCAGGAAATGCATGCAGCTACCCCCGATGGCACTAATAAATCTCATGGAGCTCGAGTTCCTCCTCTCCAGCGTCGTTAAAAATGCAAAACAAGCCCTGGCAAAGAAAAATAAATCATCCTGCCCACGGTATACATCCGTATCATACGTATATACGAGCGAATGTCCTCTACGTATCGCTTTGCCGATGCACATATACACGTGCATTCGCACCGCAGTTCACAGTCTCTACACACGTACAGCAGACACGCACTACAGGCCGATAGCTGATGGTATTATATCGAGCGACCGAGGCGACGATTGAATATGGGCCCCTTTAACAGACTGAAACTGTAATATGGGGCATTCAAGCCGATAGCACAGAGTGTATTCCGTTACTTAGTCGTGCCGCCGCCGCCGCCGCCGCTGCTAAGCTGCTATATATGCTTCGTTCTCTCTCTCTCTCTCTGGCTCAACGCGACAAACAGCTGGTGCTGCCACGGACGAGTCTCGCGCCCGTTATGTCAAAAGAGAAAAGGCCAAGAAAAATTTATGCGATAATGAGGCGAAACGGTGCGTAGCGGTATGGCATTATATAGGCTCGCGCGAGATGCCACGGGCCGATGCAAAAACGCTTATTGCGATTGTTCATTGTTTCTTGGGCTTCTATACGGAGGCTTTGCGAAGGCTCGATACAGAGAAAAATTACGAGTCGAGGAGCCAACGAGCAATTATTAACACGAGATCGCTGATTTTACGATGGCTCGATATTGATATGAACGCGGTAGAAATTCAGAAACCATTTTCCTACCAATTTAATAATAATTTTCAGGTCAAATCCAAAAGTAGGTTTTTACACGATTGCTCGTGAGTTCAGCTTCTCTTTCGGTTGCCCAGTTTTGGCCCGATGCTTATACAGTGGAACTGTAAGATGGAAGCTAGAAATAAATTCTGATAAAGATGAAACAGAATTATGTACTACTGAAGCGAACATAATATGAACGTAAACATATAGTCGAACGAGATATTTATATGTATATATATTGATAGTCGTTATATCTTTAATAAACATCGGATACCGGCGGTATCTATACATAGAATATTTATAGTTTTACATTTTTTCAGATGCTGCATTGTTTCCAGACGGTTTACTTCTTTTCTTATTTAAATATTTAATATGTTATCTTTGCCGAGGGTAAAAATTAAATGAATAGGCTGTTTATTTTAAAACTAGTACTGATAGTCGAATTCAATACAAAATACCATCTTACGATATATTTATTTCCTATTGATAACGATGATATTATCAAGGGTTGTTAATATTTGTACTTTTTTAAGCTTCTATTATTATTACTAATTTATACATAAAGTATAATTTGAGCCACAATTAGAAAGGACATGCTTTGAGATCTTAAAGTTAAAATTGTATATTGTTCCATATAAAATGAAATGAAAATACTATTTTTAATTATTATCAACAGTTTTCATTTCAAGAAACTTAACATTAAAAACATACGATTAAATGTTGCCGAATCAACTAAAAATGCATTAACAGAGATAATTAAAATGATTTTAATAAGGTTATCCAAGATTCTCGGATTTATTGATTAAAATTACACGTACACATACAACTGGAGCTTGCATTTATCACATCGCAATCATAAATATTTTTTTCGCCGAGCAGCTACGAGCTCTCGAGCACTTTTCTAACTGCACGTATGTGCACTACATATACGCGGACTGCATATTTTTCTTAATCCAACGACTTTATACATCCGGGCCGAGGGGCTTGTTATTTTTCATTATAATAATTATTATTATAAATAAATAAAGAGCCAAAGCGAATGATGGAAAGTAGGCGGTCGCGCAATCGATATAGCTATACCGAGACCATTCAACCTCGTTTCAATCTGGAATCTAGATCACACTTTTCTTTTTTTCACTTTATGTGTGTGTATCGGTGTGTGTGTAAGTGCGCGTGCGCTCTAAGTATTTTTAAACAAATTTTCAGCCTCGTTTTTGCCAATTTAATATTTATTCAATAGTTCGAATTGTAAAAGGGGAAAAAAGATACTTTTGGTCTTCCTTTTTTCAATTTATCTTTCTTTCTCTTTACTTCTGTGCTTTTGAAATCGTTCTATAAAAGTATATTAAAATTTTGGGATTTTATATCAACTTTTTATATGGTGCAACTTTAATTTCTAAAAATGCAAAATAGACTTGGTGCATCATTGATGCATAATATATATAAATAATATAAAAGCTCATTATTATTTAGTTGTAGCCGCATCTGCTATCACTAGTGCAAAAGGAATTATAACTCGCATCAGAATCGAAGAGAAAAGAAAAAATGTAGCCTTCATTTTTAATAATTCACGCACAACTAGTAACATTTAGGTTCTTGTTAGAAACTGGTAAATTTTGATTAAAAAGTATTTTAAATTATCGGACGAAAAGAGTTAGTAGGTAAAGTTTTTGTCCACTTGATCGATTCAAACTCTGTCAATCCATTAGCCAAACAATTTCGATCATTGCAAGAGCAACAAGAATAAAGCAGAAATATTAAAATAATATTTAAAAATACCTATACGTTGGGCAAGATTACGCGATAAAAAACGCGATTTGTAGACGGAAAAAAATGGGTAATGAACCAGCTATTGGGCTCTTAAGAGTATTTAGTATATTTTCTACCGTGTATAAATAAGATCGAAATAAAATCGAAATACTATTATAGTAAAGAGTCAAATTATTGCCAACATATTGTAAATACATATACGTGAAAATAAGTAATAATTAGTTGAGTGAGGGACCTACGAGGCTTTCCAAGTGATTACCATCGAATATAAGTACTTATAGAAGCTCAGAGAACGTATGTACATATTTGGAGGACCGGCGTGCGCGGTTGTATCTGGGCGTTGGCCGATAAGCAGGGCGTCACGGCACACCGAGGATCGAACTGAGGACTCTGCTGTAGAGAGAGAAACGAAACGTGAGAGGGAAACTCTCCCCCTCCTCTTCTCGGTCTTCTTCTACACTGTGTTGGGGGATAGGGAGCGGAGGAAGCGAGAGGAAAGAGCCTCGGGCGGCCAAACTCTGACATATATACTTGTATATAGTGCCACTGAAAATGAGGAATGGGAGGAAAGAGAGAAAAGCAGAGAAATAATGGGACGAGGGGGTTTAGAATTAGAAGAATGCGGAGGGAAAAATGGTAATGGAGAATGTCGGACTTGGAGGTCTGGAGCTGAAAATACGGCGAAAGTGAAAGCTCGAACCGAGCGCCGAATCGAAAGAGCGATAAGTTGTAGGGTGTCTCATTAAGCTCCAGATGTAATAAAAATCGATCGCACTTCAATTGCGAAATATCGATGTTTGCTGTCCTTTCTTTGCGCTTTGGAAGTTCCCCTGGCTTTTCGCAAAAGTTACTCTTTACTTTCCAGAATTTCAATATTGGAATTTGCTGGTCGATTACTCATTATTTGTCTGTATGCGTGCAACAACTGTGAAGCTAATTCATTCATCAGCGGTGATCCCGGGAGTTTGTTTTTATTTATTTATATAGGTTACAGAATAGACTAAAATTATCCTCTTTCACACGTGCGAAACCAGTTACTGTAAATCAAACATTAAGTATTAAGTAAATTCAGATAATATAAATGATTATTATTAATAACAATAAATTGATGCTAGTATCACTTTAACAAGCCGTGGATACTATTTAATTAACAATAGTCACACACAGAGTTTGGCCAAAATTAAATATTTACGTAAAACTCACACTACCGTCTATATTGCCTTTAAAGTTTCCAAACTATAGTTATCAGGTAGTTGCCTATTATTTCACCAGACAGAATACCTGGAAATGTTTACCATGTGACTGTTGACCAACTCACAAGCTTGATAATATAAAGACAACAAAGTCAGATCCTTCTAACTAGAGATCAACCGCAGAAATTACTTGAATCCTAGGCAGTTCAATGTTCTTTTAAAATGTTTGCAAAGCATTTCCCAAATCACACATCTGTCCACCCTAAATATTGCCAGACTCCCTCATTCGTACAAAAAAAAAATAATACAAAACGAGACCGCGCGAAGCAAACGACGAAGAAAAAAAAACCGAGCACGGTGGTAATGCACGCGGCGGGGAGAGAAGGGGGCGAAAGAAAATGAGAAGCAGCAGAGGAAAGAGAAAAATTACAGGCGAGAGAGAGAGAGAGAGAGAGAGAGAGAGAGAGAGAGAGAGAATCGGGGTGTGGCACACGGGCGGCGTATTCGTTTTAATCAAAAGTCTCCTCGTCCCAACCCTCGCGACGCTGCGCGCGTGCGAGAGACCACCGCTGGCTATAATATGGATCGCGCGCGCGTGACGTGTTGTTAGCCCCCGCCCCCGTCGGGGGGCGCTACTACTGATAAAAGCCGAGAGGGCGCGACAGAACTCGCGACCGGATCGCCTATCCTGCATTGATTAAATAATTATAGCCGATCGCTTAGGGACGTCGGGAGATTGCTTTTTCCTTCTCTCTCTCTCTCTCTCTCTCTCTCTCTCATTTGACCAATAAAAATGACCGATCGATTTGTTGTTGTTGCTGTTGCTCTTCTTCTTCTTCGTCGTCTTGCTTCTCAAGGTGATCAGCTGAGTGGATCAATGTCAAGGATTAGTCTTCGTGTTCACTACCGCGGCTGGCCAAAAAATGCATTGTTTCTTTCGATTGACTTTTACCCCTGCGACGGTAATAGTTGACGCAAATGGCCAAGATATGATAATACCTATACGTAATGCATATTCTTTGGACTACGAAATTCACCGTGACTCTGGTCATTAAATTTTGCCACATTGATTGGTAAATTTGAGCAAACATGATCTTGGGAAGTTTAATTTTGAAATTTGAAAAGTTAAGCTAATGGGCATCGTTTAAAATACATCTTTTACGCATATATGTGGTACTCATAAGTGGGAAGATTGGTATATCCTTTATGTTTTTTACATAATGTATAGTTTCGGAATAAGTTGAGAAATGATTTTGTCAACGATTCAAAGCTTTGATATTCGAAAGCCTGTTTCGAAGTGAATGAACCCGTTGGTGTCCCTGACTATCCAGACGTTATGTCACTCCTTTACTCCCACGTGATCGAGTAGGTACACATTGTTTGCAGTTATAGTTAGCGACGACTCTAATGGAACCGTAATTTAGAAATTCGTAATTTGAATTTGTTTTTTTCAAACAAAATTTAAAATTACAAGCTAGCACATATTAATATATCTATTTGGATTTAATACCACATTGCTCAAACAAAGCAGCTAAAACTTTCAAATCAAACTACGCCTTAATTGTCTCACGTCTACTCGTCATCGCGAAAAAACATAACAGTCATGAAAATAACATAAAATTTGTTAACGATAAATGTCTTTTTACAATGCGCGCACATCCAACACTGATAACGAGTTCAATTTCAAGCTTCAAGATCGCGTTTAATTACGCCACACACACACACACACGCACGCACACACACATATTTAACGTATGCACAGGCGAAATACCAAAGTAATTTCCGTTCGGCCGCGAGCACTGGCACGCGTGACTTAGCTGAAAAGCTCTCTCCTCTCTGGCATTATGCAGATTCAGGATTATCGCTGATAATCTGTCGTTTTAAATACAGCGCTAGAGAGAGAGAGAGAGAGAGAGAGAGAGAGAGAGCGAGACAGAGGGATACAGAGGAGGTCGTGAGACGAGTTTAACGAGCGCATGTGCCGAGGGCTGCGGAGAAGAAAAGAAATTACAAGAGCCACTCGTGTAAGAGATAGATAATAATTTGTTCATATCTTAAGTGCATGTGACGTGGAAAAGCGATGATTAAGGCTTTTCCTCGGCTTTTGTTGTGAATTATG
This sequence comes from Megastigmus dorsalis, assembly GCA_900490025.1. NCBI lineage: Eukaryota > Metazoa > Arthropoda > Insecta > Hymenoptera > Megastigmidae > Megastigmus > Megastigmus dorsalis. The sequence goes on along the minus strand of UELU01121685.1, from coordinate 19,413 downwards.
AAAGTCTCCGGTATACATCGAGCGAGGATACTGTTATTCTAGAATTTTACTTTAACATAAGTTTATATTTAACTTGGACAACTGCGTCCTACGAAAAATATTTTGAGAAACATCGGGCAACATTCAGAAGTAAGAATCGCATTTATTTACAAACTCTTGTTTGAAAGTACAAAGCGTGATTACTCCGTCCAACAATTATACTCGAAATATTACTGGAAAAGAAGTTCAGACTGAGCATCTCATTAGTCACGACGGAGATTATTTGATAAAAAAAGATGAACGCTTTGATTTCCTGCTAGCAATCACGTTTCAAACGGCGAGTTCAGTATTACTCACACCCACAACTATATATATATATTTGACAGGAGTGTATAGAAAAGCAGCCAGCCGAACGAGACATCCCCTTTAAGCGCGGATGGTGTCTGCGCTCTCCTTCTCTAAACAGAGACGGAGCTACGAACGCGGCCTGTGGACGAGGCTGAAACACTGCAGAGGAGGAGAGAGCGAAATAGTCGAAAGCTTTCCCGAGACTCCATTCAGCGGACCGCGTGGCAACGATCTCTTGCATCCAATGTATACACACACACACACACGCACACACATACACATACATATGTGTGCGTGTGTGCATGTGTGTGTACATGGGTGAGGCTACCTACATCTTTTTGGAACAGGACATTGGCCGAAGATGAGAATTTAGAGGATCTGGGGAAAAGAGGAAAGACTTTTTGTACGCAGTATTTATTTATTTGTTTATTTTTTCTTTATAGGTATATCAGGAAACAGAAAACAACTGAAGAAACTCAAACTAATGCGGAATCTAATCTCTTTTTTCATAATTCTAAATTATTGTAAATGTCATTATTTCGTTTCTTTAATTTTTATTTATCAATATAGCAATTCCTGTATTTAACAAAATATCCAGTTATCGAAAAATGAAAATACACAGTTACTCTTGAATATTCCAACCAAAACGTCATGCTATATGGTGCCCTATGCTATCAATATTACAGCCCCACTAAACAAAATTTCGTCAAAATCTCGCAGTGGAAAGGAGAAGAGGATGGGACACATTGGGGGAGATAAAACGAGAGGCAGAGAGAGAGACGAGTCACAGACCCTAGTTTCTCTCCTTCTTTTTCTCGTCGCCCTCGGCCGAATGTAGGTCGAAGAAGTGCACCGAGGGGAGAGAATGAAACGAGCGTTGAGGAGAAAAGTTTTCCCGCTGCCCTTTTACTCGGACTCGCTGATATTTGGAAAAAAGAAAGATGCGCTGCTGGAGATTATCTTTTTCTCGCATTCGCAGTTGTTCATTTCTCGATATTTAAAGACTCGTCTTTTCGAAATCATGACAAAATCAAAATAATTCTTTGAACTATTTAATAGTACCCGATTCCGTGAATTTTAAAAATATCTCAGACAACTGTGCCTGACCCACATGGTTATATCTTATATATTTCTGTAATTGGGCTAATTCAATGTGTCCGGAGCATTGTTTCAGCCAATTACTAGCCATTTTACAGCTACTTTCATTGAAATAATCAATTCCTGATCTAAAGTACATTTCATGAATGGTCGTACTCTAAGATATTGCAATCGAAAATTGGGTTTTACAGATATACATCTGTGGAATTATTATTATTATCCACACGATTAACCGATCGTTGACTACAACTATATGTATATCATCGATATATTTAGATCTGCGCAGTACTATAAATAAAAAAAATTAAATAATTTAGTGCTCATTCGGAACTTTTGATTCTTATCCTTTGATTACTGTAACAGCTTTAATAAAAGCATTTCAAATTTTTTGTTATTCTTAATTTAAAATTACCGAAGAGTAATAAATTATATTACTTCAGGTACTAAAATCTAATGCTTCGTGAAAAAATATACTTAAAGAAATCCCATCAACGGTCTTTCAAATATTTATTCATAACCGATGACTCTGAGTTAATTTATTATTAACTGCGCATCACTGCAATCTCATAGTTTTACAACAATCACTCATTCCAATTATGTCGAGAAGAAAAAAAATATAAAAGTTCATTACAAAATCGCAGTCAGCATTAATTTTTCAATTAAACCCCATTCATCCTCGCTTGCAATTACGAAATAAACTCCATTAACGGAATAACAACATCGAAGAAGTTGCACCTTCACCGGCACGCACATCACACGCTTCTCGGAAAAAGGGATTACGCTAATAATATTAACCTTGATAAAATGCGCGAAACGGGTTAAAGACAAGCGCAGACACAGTTATAGAAAGAATAGTCGCATGAGGAACTGTCGATCGCGTATATGAAAGTCATTTATTTACTTCTCGTGTATCGCAAACGTGCAAGTCGCTGCAATATAACAACACGTACTGCAACGGCGCAATATATTGGCTGATATATTAATAGCCTATACGAGTAGACGTGCAAGTGTGTGCATGTGCCTAAGATAGAGAGAAAGGCAGCAATGAGCCATTACTATGTAAAAAACTTCAATATACATCGTCGTATGTATGCTATTTGTACTGGAAAGGAGCATTTTAATAGGAATATCTATATATGAGTTTTCGAGAGGATTTCATTAAGATCAACACTTTTTCATCCGAAATCTAGTATTCATAGCACTTCAGATTTACAATACAGTAGATCATCGGATTAGTAAAAGATTTGCCAAAAATTAATAAACATGAACTACATTAATTAAAAATAACTGTTGTGAACAAATAAAATTAATATTTTAAATTAGAAAAGTAATTGTTTTATTTATAGTTCTCTTTAATCTTGTATTATTAACCCTTCGTCTCATGATTTTTTATCGTGGATTTTTGTTTCTACAACTTTAGATTCAAAACATGTACACATAAGATAAATTATAACGTATTGCTAATAAGCATCTAAGATAGATATATAATTACCTATATAATCCAACCCTAATAATTTATTACAAATAAATTAAATACGAAAAAATCATAATTTTTTAAAATTTAATTCTTATATAGCCTTAAAGAAATAGAAGTATTCAGGTACGAAATTCAAGGCAAGATAATTCGATATTTTTGCCTTGAAAATGTATAAACAACTAATCCTTAATTCACTGAGTATTAAGAATAAATTATAATGCTTAATAACGACGATGATAAATTCTAGACGATGATGGTAATTATGTTTAAAATTTAAATAATCGCAGTGAACTAATTTAATATGAAATACACGACTAATCCAACAACGGAATTTATTAAAATATAGCAGCATCTTATCGAGCGAATCGCGAGAAACTCATCTAATCTTCACATCTAGTCATCGGTACACGTAATCCATGCTGCACAACACCGCGAAGCCGGGAAAACTTTCATCCACGAGAGTCGCGAGAGCACGAGCCTCGACGTGGGAGACAATAAAATATTTCAGCCGAATCCTTACATAATTCGGCAATAATAAACAGAAAGAGCTGTACGAGAGCAGGGGAGAAAGAACGAGAGAATTATAACTCGGTAGCGTAATCAAGTCATGGTACAGTATTGGCCGCACCGTACTTGTGTATCCACCGCTGCACTCGAGTTGCGGGGACTCGGAGGATGCCAGGCAGGTACACAACAGTGCAATCACGACGTCACGACGGCTTTTACTCTCTCGGCTCGTCCTCCTCAGCTTCTTCTCCTCCTCCGCGCTCTGCCGTCGCTGACTCTTGCAGTTAGATGGAGAGAGAGAGAGAGATAAAGGTTAGGACGAAATTACCGTTTCGTAACGCCGTTTTTATTGAGCGAGAGCTGCAAGACTGTAGCAGCTGGTATGGAATTAAAATGGTCGGCGGAAGCATTGTACCTAGCGGAATTTTTGTCATTTTTATTTCTCATATTTTGGCCATCGGTTCTATTTAACTTATAACTTATCTAGTTATATAAATGTTGAATAAATTTGTGGTATCAATTTTGGATTTTTGTAGGGTAAAAATTTCAAACGATTAGAATCATTTTCTTTGGAAAGGATCTATATCGGATTACTATAAAATAACGGTGAAATTCGAAAATTAGCACGATTAGCGAGTTTTTCAATTAGTACATCCGATAAATTTTTAAATAATAAACTAAAATGAATAATTGTTTACATTCCAAATAACCATTCAATTATATAAACAAAAATTCCGATCGATTTAAGTTTATTCTTCAAATGTTAATACCCTTCATTAAGTTAGACTGGTATTCATCACGAACTTGCATGAATGCAAGACGTACTAATTTATGTGAATGTAGAACAGCTGCTTTAACAGCCCAAGATTTTGAAATCAATCCAGATCAGAAGGATCTAATGAGGATTATTTGATTCCAATCTAAGCTGGTATTATCAATGCTGCAGACGCGCGTAACGACGATCAGCTGCTCTCTGCTACACATAAGATTGTATCTTCGAGCGCAACGCCGGTCTTGATGAGATTTTTTTACATGCTCGATTCGAATACAATGGAATCATTGATGAACAGGTGCATCGGCAGAAAGTACTACTCTGTTGATTTCGCATGCATTGATAAATAATAATGTTTTCTTGGATAACCTGATAATTAATTTGGAGGAGCTGATTGACAAAGCTACGATTTCGTCAAAGTAGAAAATCTAGTTTAGAAAGCGATCATTTTATTGACTAATGCAGAAATAGTAGGTAGTGGTTTTTACTGATTGCAAAAACCTATCTAAATTTTCTCAAGACAATCGATGCATAATTCTAATGTAAACTAAAAAGAAATTCTCTTTTCCATGAGTAAAATAATGATTCCTTCATTCTCAGAAATGGGAGTCTTCTACTACAACACAATTGTTTGACTGAAAAATATCCTCTCGCTGCAAGAAGGAAGGTTTTTCAAACTATCCTGATTCATCAACCTGGGCTAAACATCGAGATTCATAAAGTGTTCAACCTTGCAAAGCCGCGGTGTCTCTTTGAGAGAAAGTAGAAAAAAGGAAGAGGGCGTGGAGGAGAAGGATGAGGAAAATCCTATAAAAGGCGAGAGAGAGAGAGAGAGAGACGGTATAGTAGAAGAAAGTTCACGTAGGAAAGACAGAGCGAGTGAGAGTGTTGCCATGGTGACCATCAAAGGCGACTCGATCAGACGGCGAAAGCTCTGGGGGTAGGTTGGCCAGCAGCCCCTTTATCGTCCGACTTTGTTGCCCAGCAGCCACCGACCGCGAACTGGAAAATACGTGTATCCGTCCGACCACCCTCGGGCTTTCTCTACTGTTCCTGTCTTTCACCTTTCTCCCTTGCTTCATCCTATCCAACCTCACTCTGTACTGTGCTTTTGATACTACCTACTATTGAGCGAAAAAAAAAATCGCCTGGCGAACCATTGGTTACGACTTTGTGCTTGAAAAATTCATTTTGCGAATACGTTTGGCAGTCGATGATGCGGTGTGGTATTGTACGAGAAAAAGCTTTGTACGACTGAAGATTCTGATCGATTGCTAACTGGATTGAACCTTGAACTCCAATGTTTGGTGTGTTTGTCAGTTGCAGATTGCATCTTGAGTGCGTTAAATAATACTTCGATTAGACAATGTTGATTTTCGTTGCATAAACGTTCTCAGGGAAAGTCGCAAAGGAAAATTTACTAAATGTCAGGGAGTTGCTAAAAGTAAAAAGACTCTGTTAATGTCGCGTTACAGTGCGAATCGCCAACAAGAAATCCAATTACAACTTTTGACCAGTTTTGTTCAAAGTCAAAGCAAAAGTTTTACGACTTCAAAGGGAGCTGCAAGTTCAAAACAGTCGTGAATTTCGATTTTAGCCTTGCGCTACCTCTATTTCCCTGACTTTCAAATTGTAACAGCGGAATTTGCAAGTTTCGTTGCAATTAATTTTTATGCGAGTAACAATTTATGCTTCCTGACAATAATATTTATACCGCATTACCGTTGCTATTGAATAATAATTGACCTAAGAATTCATTGAAAGGCTTGAAAACTGAAAAGTAAGGAAACGTCAAGCTCTTATTATTTTACACGCGATAAAGAAAAAAACAAGGTCAGCGCATACAGATACTAATGGAAATGAATGAAAAAAGAGTGATATCAGCAGAGATATTATTCAAGTCGAAAGTAGAAACTTTAAGAGCCTAATACATTGTGTAATACAAGTATCCAAATTCTATTTAAATAATTGTTTGAATGGTAGAATGAAGCTTAAGTATAATTACTGGTTAAGATAATTATTTAACACATATATATGGAATCCTTAGAATATACGAGAAAAAAATTCTTTGAAATATGATTTTTATTTCAAGCTACAAAGTTTAATAATCAGAAATTAAATTTCGAGAGTAGAGGTAATTAATTTATTTGCAATGTAGCGTACGAAAGGAATAAATGTAGTCATGCTTTATAAAAATCAGTCATCGACTACTCCGTGTATGAGAATAACGCCCACGCGTCTTTCGGAAAATAGTGTCCAATGTTTCTCTCAGAACTTGTGTCTGTGACGTCACTGCAAAAACGTTTTTACACTATTGCAGGAAGCAATATTGAAAGAGATTAGCTCCGATGTCAACAAATTATTGTTCATAAAAACGCGAAATAGAATATCTTCGTCAAATTTAATTAATTAGACATACGTATGTTAATAAACAGTTCTGAATAGTTCTTTTTATATCCATTGCTAAATTTTCTCGTAACCAACAACTTGTGATTCATGAAAAACGTAATGAAACCAATATGTCAAGAGACCAAACGTTTTTCCATCATTGTTTATAAATCTATATGCATGAGCATACACGTACACACATATGACGAATTTACAAGAGCCTTAAGAGTCTGCAAATCTAATTAATTTGATAGCACTTGTCCTGTCTTCCGAGTCTCGACCTCGTGACCTACGGAGACTTTTAAGAAACTGCTAACCTTTTTTTCTTTTTTTTTCTCCTCGGTGCAGGTCAGCTGATACTCCACCGTCTTGTCCTCTCAACTATCTTTTTTAACCGTAGTATTGTTTGTTACATGTCAGAAATTTACTACAACACAGATGTGATCTGCATTTGTTGTGGTAACTGATCCCTTTGTTAGTCCATTGAAAAAATTAGTTCAAATAATTGTATAAGTATCGAGGGTCGCTGATGCAAGCAGCAGTGACTTTTTAAAAAATATTATGCAATTCGGCATCAGTTGAAAGTCGTAATTACATCGACAAATTCAATTGATGTTCATTTTGGTAAAGTAGAATTTCAGTCTTGATTAGACACATTTGAATTGAATGAAATTCAAAGTAATCAACAATATAATCAAGTCATGCGCGCAACCATTGGACAAACAAAATTATAAAGTCGACACAGCGAGTTGAGTAAGTTTAAAAATCAAGGCGCGGCGGCATAGCCGACGCCCGGCGCAGCCCAAAAATATCACATCGAATGAAAAAGAAGGAAAGAAACGGATAGGAGAAGAGCGGAGAGGAGAGGAGAGGAGAGGAGAAAAGGGAAAAAGTAGGCCTATAGGCGCGCGCGTCTAGTTCTATACTCGGGGGCCGAGCGCTCGAGGAAAGAGAGTCGAGTCGAGAGAGCGAGGCAACGGCTGTTCTGTCGCTCGGCAGTCGGCGGTATGTAGGGCAAAGGGCTGCCGAGATCAATAAGTCCTCCCCCCCTTTTTGCTTTACGCAGGCCTATGACGAAGCGCGCCGATGCCTGAGAAAGTCTGACAGCTTTCTTCTGGCCGGCGTTCCGTGCTTTTTTTAGACTCTTTTGCGCTTTTTCGGTTGGTTGGGGGGAGTATTTTCGAAAAGACTGATTTTTCACTTGGATTGCTGCTAGTCGATACAACGTCGATCTTTAATTAAAAATCGATTCTATTTATTAATGATAGAGATCTAATATTCTGCGTACAAGGCTATATATATTAGAACTTTGTGTTAGATCTGAGTTTATTAAATATTAACTAGTAATATTTTTTACAAAATATTCTTTTTTGTTAGGAATATTCATTTATACTATAAAAGTATGCAGTTTCCTACATATAACGAAAGATTGAGATAATCTCAAAATTTATACATTTATACCGCTGTTTATAGATGTCGTAATAAATTTCTTATATTATATCCTAATCATTAAAAAACGCATTAAATTCAAACTTAAAGTCTAACTGTCCATTTGGAAATAGTATGTTTGCATTTAAAGATAATCCCCTAATTCTCAAAAGAACGAAAATTAATGAAATTTTTACGATTATCGCGAATAGAACTACGGTTTGTGCCCCGCACAATTTATACTAACTGCAAAAATATCGTTCATGTTTAAACTTGCAATTATGTACAGGTACTCATTTAAAAAAATATAAACTGTAAAAAATGAAAAAAAAAAAAATCATATAAGTATCAACGCTATAATTAAAAATAATGAAAAATAGCAGTATAGCATCAACGTAGGAAGAAAAAAATACCCACGTGACAAATGGAACAAAAGAAGCGACAAAAAACAAAACAACAGACAGTCCACAGGCATTACGAGGAGGCAAAGAAACTAGCGAAGAGAAAGTCGAATAGAGATGGAGAGAGAGAGAGAGAGAGAGATAAAAGAAGCTTTTCCGTCTCTTTTCCCATCGCACCAAAGCAGCGAAGCGCGACTCGCGTCGAGGTTCCACGGTGAATACGTTCGCGATCCCCATTACACTTCGTTGCGCTCGCGGGACGCCGGATTTTTTTGTTTTTATTTCTTGGCATGCACTGGGTGACGATATTTTCTCTCGAGCTGGAGGGATTCCGAGGAAAGACGTTGATGCATCCCGCATTTCGTAAAGGGAAACGCTACCGAAAAGAAGGTAAAAATTAGATTTACAGAGCTAATTGATTTGATTTCAATTTAAAATTGCAAACAGTCATCATCGTCGGATACATCCAGCTGCGAGTACGTTGAGACGATAGCCAGAGACGATTCAGGATTAAAGATTTCCTATCTAAGGCAAAGCACGTTAGTATACAAACTAGAGGATTAGCGGACGATGTAGGGCTTCGGCAATGACATCGATTTAAAAAATAAAATGAACACGTTGGCAGGTTCGAGTAATGCACAGACTCTAGCACTGTTCCCTCTAATTTATTCTCCAGTTTCACAAAGCAAAAGAAAAGAGTAGATCGAGCAGATGGAGCATCGCAACTTTTTAAGCGGTAATTAATTCAGAGCTAAGACTATCGCGCTATTAATGGCATCATAAACGATGTAAATAATTGATTATAAACGTAAATAGCGGCTTGCAAATTCTGCAACTGCATGCAATCAATTTTTCACGTGATCAATAATTTTTTAAATTAAAATTACTCTATAAAAGATACTATAAATATTCATGGGTGTGAGGAAACTTTTTTACAGACATAGCACGTGAATCGAGTACAAAAATTATCACCTAAAAAGGTAAATCCAGTATAAGATCGAATTTCTAATGTAACATAAAAAAATAATTTTTTCAATAAATGTACAATGAATATCTAAGTTTATATTATACATATTTGCAGCGATTTAACTCTATCGTATAGTGTATCGCGTGTGCGACACAGCACAACAGGTTGCGTCTACAATACAAGTAAGTGCCAACTCGAGACAACAATAAAGTTATTTTCATAAACGTTGAATCTTCCCAGTCTGTTGCGATCGCATCGCCTGCTGACTAGAGACTCTCGCATTGTGAACGCAGCCATTAAGAGGAAGAGAGAGAGAGAGAGGGCTAGTGTCACACGAGACTCACACAGTCACACGCACATAGCATAAGGAGCCGCGATCGGACGCTCGGACGAGCTACCCTAATAATAATAACAACAATATATCGACAACAATCTCCCAGCCGAGAGAGTGGCTAACTCGCTATAAGGTCGGCCCAAATGCGCGCTGCGCTCTATTTTTAATATCCACTCCGCCACCCACGCGTAGCGCTAGAGCCGCGCGCGCGCGCAAACACTGCACGCTCGCACACGAGGCACACAGCCCAGCTAAGCTAAACACCCAAGGCCCCAACTACTTCGCTCTCTATAACGCCTTCCCTCTCTCTTGCCTCCACTGACTTTCGTGCACGAGCATATATATACACACTCGATGTCGCGGCCTCGACTCTGATGCACGACCGAAAACGCACAGAGAGAGAGAGAGAGAGCCACGCGAGACTATTCTCTTATTTCGGCCCCACCGACTGCTCGGCGCGCGTGGGAGGATGTCGAGCGTTGTTACTTTCTTGCGCCTTCCCTTCCGAGGATTCGGTTATTTTTTAAAGCTCTAAGGCGCACACAACGATGCCAGAGCTCGCGCTTTTTCGAGACACCGAGCTACAACCAAGACTTGAGCTATACCGACATTCTGAATATGGCAGGTGCTGCGGCAGCTCGGAAAGTGAAACTCATCTAGTACAGAAATGTGGACGATGCTAACAATGCTAAAATCCTAATTATATACTTTAGAAAGCTATAAAGTAAGCAGTAGTGTAACTAAATTGAGTTTTCTGCATCGTAGCATTGTTACAAACAAATGGCAGTATCGAACGAAACGAAGTCGATGCATTGAGCAATATAGGTAAGCCCCTTGGCTGAAAATTGCACACGAAATGGAAATCGAAAAATGATTTTGATGTTTCTTATTGCTGTGGGTATGCGTTGTTCTATCTGGAATGAAATTGCACATGATTGCATGGTGAATTTTCCTTCGATTCAGAGTAAAGTGCTGCGCAACTTTGTAGCAAATATCACTGTAGTTTGATCGATAATATTCTCCGCCGGCACCTGAATCCACTACGAAGTCGAGTACCTATTTTCGGTATTAAGGTCTATTCTTTTCAAATCGCTCCTCTACATTCTACACAAATAGGAAAATGAATGAGGAGCGTGTGCTTCAATTGCAGCGAAGTTCACAATCAGTCCCTAATCGTTCCAAGCTCATCCGTTCCGTTGCATCTATAAATAGTCATCGGAAGCAGAAGCAGCGGCAGCAGCAGCAGCACGAGGCTCGATAACCTGAAATCCATGCTGCGCTCGAGAGCCGCATCCCAACGAACCAAAAGCCACACATCGGAGCCGACCAAATCCGAAAATTCCCGGAAAAAAAAGAGAGAGAGAGAGAGAAGCCTCTGTCGACAGTGGGCGCGAGAGAAAAACGCGCGTGTAAAGCCCGTGTCGTGCTACGACCACGGTCAACCTCGCCGAATCGGACCTTGCCCAGACGTCGTCGGCGGCTCCGGCAGCGGCGGCGGCGGCGGCGACCGCGGCGCATGTGCAGCAGCCGCGGATCGGGCGCCTCAAACGTGCACCGCGCGCGCGTTATGTCACACGGGCGCTGCACCGAGCCGAGCCTTTACGCACTCGCACACTGCACAGACAGACGCACGCATGGGTCGGTCGCGGGCGGGCGGGGGGGAGAGGCGCAGGAACGCACAGCTCGAGCTCGGAGAGTTGGAGGTCGTTGGCCCTGACGTGTGCACGGAGCGTGCCGACGACCCTTGCCTCGCCTCGCCTCTGCACTGGCCTGCCACACATGCACACACATGCGAGCGCGCCGACGCCGCCGCCTGCACCTCCTCTCTCTCTCTCTCTCTCTCTCTCTCTCTCGGAGCTCTTTCCGTGCAGCTGTGTACGAGTGCGGAGAGCCCGAGTCGAATCTCGTTTTTCGAACCCCTCGCAGGCGCGCGCGCGCGCGCGTTCCGAGTGGTTTCGAGCCGCTAGACGAGGCCGATGCTCGCCCCGCGCGTCCGAACCGTCTCTCTCCCTGCGCTGTTAGAGGAGACTGTTATATATATACCGCCTAGTCGCGGCGCGCCATCCCTCTTTTTTTCCTCTCTTCGTCTTCTTTTTTCCTTCGTGGATTTCGGTTTGCTGCGGTCGTTCGCGGGGCTAGCTCGAGAGAAGAGGATAGAGCGAAGCCTTGGAAAGGCTGGAGTTCGGTCTCGACGACGCTATTATTTTAATCTCGAGAAACAGTTGTACCTATACTCCTTGGCAGTCCCCAAACATTCGTTGATTCACGATGCGTTGCAGATTATTTTATGTGCATCCGCACAGCTTGCAGCAGCAGCAGCAGCAGCGGGCCGAGTAGTAAACAGAGAACGGGGCGCGCCGATACATGGAATAAGGCGTTAGCTGAAAGGACTACACACACTCGTGCAGCAGCCGGGAATTTTTCCAGGCCAGCCTATACAAGCAGTCTATACGCGCATTCCACCTTCTTGCGCGTTCACCGATGCATTTGCCGCCGTCGCCGCCGCCGCAATCCTTTTTGCGTCTAGTGCAGGCCTATAGCCACTTTCAGCTGTACTGACTTTGGACTCTGAAAGAGCGAGCGTATCAACCTCCGCGGGAAGGTTGGAATTGTTCGCGGCTGCTGCATTTAGTCAAAATTCAACTCGAGCCAAAACATCGACTTCTTTCTCCTTGCGTATAAGTCGGTTTTATCTTTGGATTCCTCATCGAACAGGTCTTTTAAACCAGACTTGGCGTTCACGAGGATCGATCGTTATCCTTTTTCACCTTTCTTTGCCTTCCTTTCTGTGTCATGCCTTTCACGCGCGTTCGTGTGTCGGCTCACGCACGCAGCATGTACTCGAGCACGTCGCTGGCACAAAAGTTTACTGCCTCGTGACCAAATGCACGCGCATGCATTGTATGGATGATTCTTACTCATGGTAAAGGATAAGAGAAACGAAATAGTTTTTCAGCTAGAAGAACATTGTGCTGTAAAATAAACTTGAAATTATCTCCAAGGTAATTGAAGCAGAATTATTGCTGTAATTTACTTTACAACGAGTGCCTTTTCTTAATTACGTATACCATGAACTGAATTTTCTTCTAAACATAACCACATTTCTTCCCTAAAATAAATTACACTGATTATGAATTGGTCAGCAACTAGACAGAAGATAATTCAAATTGTTTAAGAACGCACACAATGCTATTTCTAAGTAATTTTCATTAGCATATTTCTTATAAATGATCAAGTAAAAGTAACACGGAATCCTTACTTATTATTTAAATAACGAAAAATGTGACTCTCGCTCATAGTTTCGTATAGTTATGTTTTCCATCCTTCACATTGAAAAGTAAAATAGCGGACATGCACGTGTGAGCTGCATCGACCAAAAGAGAGAGAGAGAGAGAGGTTGGTATTATCAAGCGCCATTGTAAAATGTGCTATATTCGTCGTAAGCATACAAAGGCAAACGCAACAATGAAGGGAATTGTTTATTTATTCACGGGAGAGGCCATTTTCATATTAGGTTGTAGCTTACACCAAAGAGCAAGAGAGATACAGAGAAGAGGGTAAAAGTGTGTCCGAATGGAGAAATATGTTCCTTTAAGAATTGAAATGCTAAGTACTCGGGTATAGGGGTACTTACGTATGCCGCACGCAGAATAATACATATATAACTGGCACGCGCATGCGTACACACGTATATGGTATTGTGCCGATGCTATAACGATGCATCTAATGTTGTGAGAATTTTATTAAGCATGTTTAACGGCATTTCTCGAAAAATATTAAATACGAGGCGTAGATGTACATTTTGATCCAAGGAAAACCCTTTTCGTGCTAAATGCAATTAGTATAAATGATAGAAATTTAATAATCGAGAACATTTGAAGTACCGGTTTCAAGAACGAACCTCACACTCGAAAACTTTTACAGCTATTAATTTTTATCGCGTAAACTAATCTTCGAATGAACTAAAAAGTAAAGGTAAGAAGTATGTATCATAATGAACTCGATTGCAAGATCATTTTTTATATTTATTTATAAAATAACATCGAATCCGACTCTCCATTTAAAGTTTGCTGAATACCGTAACACAAAAGTAGTAAACACCTGTTCCAAAAGCAGCGATAGACCTATGATGTAATTACAAAAATAGGATGTATATTTCAGATTTTCAACGATGGTTAATCATCACATTAACATTATTCGTATAAAGCTTTTATTATTTTGGATAAAAGAGTCCATCAAACTTAACGCAAAACTACACACGCAGCTTGAAAAACTGATACAGAGTTTTATTGAAAATGTCAACCACCCCTCGCGCATTCGACAAGAAGCACTTTCTCTCCCCCTCGCATCTCCTTGCATGCGCACAACTATATAATCTAGCCACTCCACACTTCCAGTTTCGATTTTTCTTCTCTCTCATTCGATTTCTCGCTGATCGGGCACAATGGCCTTTGCCCATACCGCATGTTATATACCATACGACGGACGCAGATAGAGAGAAAAAAAGAGCAAGGTGATATCGACCACCCGATTAGTTTCGCCTGCAGCGCCTGCAAACCCGTTCGCGGTAAAACATATATATAGGTATAAATCGCTAGTGTTCCGCAGCTCCGGAGAAGCACCGTTTGATGCACCGAAAACCCCACAATAATGGCAGATTTTGAGTCTTTTTTCATAATGAAGACCAAATTGGGAAGTGCAGAAGACATGCAAGTTCTGTACCTTTTTGTAAGTTTGTGGAGAAATACGTCTCCAATTTATCTTAACCGTTATTGACGTATGAATTTTGATAAATTTTTGAAGTGTTTAACTTACAAACCAAAATTACCATTCTTATCAATAGAAATATTCATACGCTTTTAAGCTACATAAATTTTCGAAATCCTTGAAAAAAAATATGAGGCTATAAAATTCGTTTTATCTTTCATCCAAAGAATTAATTTTGCAAATACAGCTGAAGAAAAATATTTCGCAAAACAAAGTTTTTCGATATTAAAATAGCATAGTTATTAATTCTTTACGATACTAAACGTAAGAAAAATTAACTGATTGGACTAGAATTGAACGAAATTCTCCAATGTATCGCATTACATATTTGCCTCCCTCAATTGACAAAAATCAAGTTTCCAATCAACATGACATTTAAGTCTGAAGCATTATAGCATCCGAGAGAGTATTCAATCACTGAATATCGATAAGCTGCACAAGCTGGAAGGCAATTAAGTTACTTTATTGTTTTTCTCGCTATTATAATCCACAGAGTTATGTTTAAAGTGAACATTGCTGTGAAACAAACTTACTTCCTACCTTTTTCGCAATGTCATTCTCACTCCGAAGGAGCTGGAATTCCACTCTAAAAGATAAAACGTGTACGCGTCTCGAGCGCGAGTCAATAAATTCCAGCTGCGTTATACACGGTGCCTCCTTATGGAGTTTCGCGCTCGCCACTCGCTCTCTCTCTCTCTCTCCTCGAGCTCCGTCGCCGGCGCTGTCTCTTTCCTCGGCGCGAAAGAGACAAGGTCGACTAACTGTACATCCCATATCTACGCGGAGCGAGCGGCTTCTCCGGAAGCACGTGACGCGCGAGCCAAATTGATAAAGCCTCGTCCCTCCTCCTTCTGGTGAGACGATCGGAGATCGCTCTTTCTCCCTCTCTCGCTCATCAACTGTCATGCGCCTCTGCTAGTGTGCGAGTCTGCACCGTCACGCGTTATTTTCTGCGGGAGATTTAAAAAATTCGAGCTATTCGGCGATGACGGCCTGCGACGATGTGCTTATTGATCTTGGAACGACGGGGAAAAGTATAGCAAAGGTCTAGCGCTGGATCGGTATTGGTGCGCTAAAACTGTATGTATATAGAGAGATATACGGAATGGTAAGTTTCAATGAGGATCCGAATGGAATAAAAAAAGAAAAAAGTCGAGGAGGAAATCGATCGTCCAAGTGCACGTGTTGCAGAAAATCGACTTGAGTAAGAAGCGTTAGTTTGCCTGGAGTATTGGAATAGCGCTGGTTGAATCGTACACTGTTTATCAGCCTGTAGCACTAATGGCTCTTGCATGCGATCACCGAGCAAATGGCTCGGAAGTGGGATTCCAAGCGGGAAGCATTTAAAACTGAAACTGATCCGAAACTTTACAGACCTTCTCTAAGACCGAGATTAAGGGCACCGACTAACAAATATTCCACCCAAGTCGAAATATTTCAAACGAACGATAAAATTACTATATACATAGGTATAACGATAAAAGAACTTGATATATAATTATACGGTAATAGTTATAGTTGCGAACAAATGTCTCTTGAATAGTCCCTAATAATATAACTCTGCCTCTTGTTTCAGTGAATTTTTGATAATTCGGTTTATCCAACTTGTGCATTTCAGAATCACATTCCAGTGCGGGAATAACTGTACAAAATAATAATCGCATGCTTATATACTACAGCTCAATTGGGTTCATTTATATTTGAGGTAGCAGATAAGATCCAAACTGATAAGATAAAGAAAAGCATTCATTAACGACAACTGTTAACAAGGCAAATTCACGTCGCGTGTACCAATAGCAATAGTGTGTCAATACATTAATTGTTCAATTGTGAGCATTTATACATCCTGATCGATTCTTACGTTTTAGTTAAATAGTTTCAAACATACTGTTCTTTATATACGTCGTTAAATCTAACAAATTTACTCACACGGGAATTTTCTGTAAAGAATGTAAAACATTTACATGCAAAATGGAACTTCGTCAATTACATAAATATAATTCAATGATAAAGTTGAATCGTCACGCTATTTCCATCAACAAGATTTGTTTTAAATGTTTCCACGTATACAGACTTCTTAGTTCCGTTGCTAAATTTTTAATAAAGAATTTCCGAACCACTGAAGCCCCGCCCGCGTAGTTGTCAAAAGTCAAAATGCGTCAATCCACGAGAAAAAAAAGTGTCGAACGAAGACGAATCGGAGGTACGATTAAAAATAAAGGAAGGTTCGTCTTGTTGCGCGCATCTTGAGGGCAAATAAGTCGTGGAGATAAGTTGAGCAACGATCACCGATAAGAGGCTATCGTTATCGTGAGTAGCTGTTACGTATGCGCCTGTACGTATACGTACTTTATTTTTCGCGCTCGAATGGAAAACCGTTCCAAACTGACGGTTGCCGTTTCGTTTTTCTTTCAGCTATACCTACTGCCGCGCTAGCTTTTTTTCTTTTATTTCGCCGATAAACGAAAGACGTGCAATTTTACCTTACTTTCTAATCATTAAATCGGGTGAAAAACTTATGGGCGAATGTTTCGACCCTATGTTTTGTTGCGTTATTACTCTTTTTGGTCTTTGTGTGAAAGATTCGAACGTAAATTAACGCACTCGATAATAAAAAACTTTACTTTCATCTCGAATGTATTGACCTTTGAAAGACATAAGTATAATATAATCTTTCGAGACATATCGAATTCTGCTTACTGCACCGAATGGAATTCTTTTTACTGTTAAATAACTTTGAGCCATTTATAATTTTTATTGTAAGAAACATTGTTATAATAGCATAATCGTATAAAATTATTCCGCCGATCATAAAGTTAGATTTGAATCAATAATCACTATTTTTCAGATTGAAAGAGGCCAAACGTAAGACATTTTTGATAAAATCAAGGCTACTACCGAACACATTTGAAAATAAAAAAATAAGAACATGGGAATTTTTAAATAAAAATTTGTTTATTATCACGTATCATTTATGCATTATAAATTTAGTATTATTGCATTTTATTTTTCGCCTAAGATGTAATAAAAAAAACTCCAACAATTTAATGACTGCATTTGCAGGTAATAAAAAATAAAATAAGTTTCTCGAAAGATCATTGAAGCCCATCGCTGGAATACCTAGTGTATTCTAACGAATGAATGATAAAAGATTGGCAAGCCTTGGCAACAATCCTCATGTCGAATGAGAAAAGCTAGCGAGTCTCGGGCTCGCATACAACAGGCGAGAAAGTGCAGCGAAGGTTACGAGGCTCGGTCAAGGAAAAATCGCGTGCAAACAAGCCGTAAATAGAATAAAGCTGTAGCCTTTAAGTTGCTCTTCGAGATGCAGAAAAATCGCTAGAGAAAACGTTGCAGAAGGTGTTGGAGCAGTGCGCAAGTGTGCAAATAGTGTCGGGGAAAAAAAACGTGAAATTCCAAGCCAGCTAATGGATTTTGGCCTTTTCGTTCGTGCGTGACGCAAAAATTGCATGTTCTAACACTGCATGCGAACATTGCACAAATTTTTGCACAATCTACGCTCATGGTAAACAGTAATTGAAATGTTTGTTAAATTTCTCTACAGGCTTGCATTCTTTTATAATCCAGGACTGAATTTACTGTTGGAGCACAATCATCTTCTCCCAATACTTCCTTTTACTTTTCTTTTATTTTTGTCAAATTCAATGATAAACTAAGAATAGCATTTTATAATTTTTATATATAGATTTTTTGAGGACATTATATTCTGTCTGCAGTACAAATAATACTCGTGTGATTGATTCAACAATTATTGCTAAAAGTTGATTCGCATTTGAGAACCAGATGAGATTTTTTGAAAAGCTCGGTATTGATAAAAGTGTCCGTAAGAAAAAACAATACATCGAGAAGTATCTTTTTCTCCAAATTTCATACTTAGATCCAATTATACATCGATATATCGATCTCAGTTTCAAAACTATCAATTCCTTCGGTGTAGAATTTAAAGGACCGGAGGATCGAGCTAGAATCGCCTAAAACTCAAGCAAAGAAAGTCTTTTCTCACCGAAATCTCGAAAAAGAAGCGAAGCAGCTACAGCAGACATTAAAAAAAAGCGTCGAGAAACGAAGAGAAGAGAAGAGGAAGGGGGAGGGGGAAGGGAGGATGCACGGTGTTTGGCTGTTTGTAGAATCTGGGTGAGTGACCTGGGACCTCGGCGGTTGCCCGCTCTGCTCCTCCTCCTCCTTCTCTTCTCTCTGGTTCTCTCTCTCGCTCTCTCTCTCTCTCTTCTTTTTCCCCAGACCCAAGAAACCTGTTCCGTCCTCCGACGACTGTGCGGCGACGTCGACTCCCCCTATACACGCTCTCTCTCTCTCTCTCTCTCTCGGCTTGCTTTGCTTCCATTCTATCTTTATCTTTCTCTCTCGCGTTCCTCGCTGCATTTTTTCCTCCGCTCCGCGCCTGATTTTGTATTTTTTTTCTTTCTTTTTTATTTCGAGCGTGTTTCTCGAGCTACGAACGAGACCCCAAGCTCCGAAGACACACGGAAAAAAATCGCAAGCAGAGTTTCATGAACCTTCAAGCAAAATTTACCGAATAGCTTGAGCTGAACTCATCAAGCAAGATGTGATTGACGGTTATAGAACATCTACAGAACTAGTTCGGTAAATTTTGCTTGATCAATCGAGTAAAAGAAGTTAGGTATACTTTAACTAGCCAATCAAGTAATTATTGCTCGCGCGCGTGCATTTTCTGTCGCTTGCCGCTGTAGTTGTTTACACCGTGTGATATGTACGTAGCAACCGACAAGCGTATTTAATACACAGGGTGTACAAATTCGGAAAATATTGAATATAAAATTAGGACTTATAAATTAAATAACTTGAAAAGTTAATGTTTACATTTTAGTAAAAGAGAGTGTATTATACACACTCGCGATTGGAAGACGGCAAAGTAATCTTTGCTTGATTATTTAGGCACTTTGTATT
>UELU01121684.1:0-32513 GCA_900490025.1 Megastigmus dorsalis | reverse complement strand
ATATTTATATAGTATTTAAGCTAATAAATTATACAGGAGTTTTCACATAATTTGATATACCTTTGTTTTACGGATGTTAAATGTTTTTATGTAATACACAAGTTGGCTATATAAAGCGGAAGCAGAAGGATTAAAAGGTTTTACAGGTACACCCATCAGCACTTAATTTGGTGCGTTTAAAAACTTTTCAAAATCTAACCTGAAACAATTATCTATTTAGTTCTTGGTTAATTTAAGTATTGCTTGCAACTAATTAAGTGTGAGGGTGTACTTATATATATTACATATGTATAAAAAGGACAATTCGTGGTAAAAACAAAAATCTCAGATACAAGTTCTAGGAACATAACCTCGTGCCGGCAAACACAACTCGAGCCGCGCCATTATTTTTCTCCTCTCTCGCACTCCCGAAGCATGTATAGACGGCGCATGCGCGTGCGCACGCATTCTGCGTTTCATGAGTGTACATTTTAAGTAAATAATTCTTAATAGTTAACGAATATTCTTTTGATGCAAGAAACGAAAATTTTTGTTACTGTAAGTAACTGATTCATTAACTATAAAGAATCCTTTTTCTCAGTGTAGGTACTTTATTATTCTCATGTCATTTCCGAGAGTAATAAAATACATACGATAGGTTTAAAATGAAATGAGTCTTTTATTGCTTCGTTTTTATGCACCGCACTGTCGTTAGTTACCTAGTTTTACTTTATTGTATACCAATTGCTTTATTCTTTTTTTTAAGAATGTAAAGCATGAAGGTTTTGTGTATTTGTTGGAAGGAAATCTTTAAAATGAATGTAAATTCGCAACGGATAAAATCCGATAATTTAATAAATTCAGAAAGTCAGATATAATATAAATAAAATTAGAAACACAGTTATTTTTTATTACTTAAACAAAATTTAATTGTTTATCTTATTATGTATGCCATATATATAATTATATATTATATTGATCGCAGAAAGCTTCAATTTGTGGGTATTACGTTAAAAGCAAATAGTAAAATCGAGCTTGGGTATAATCTTATTTTTCCGACTTTCGCTTTATTTCCGCGCTGTTCAATAAATTTGATTCGAAGGATAATGTTTACGACAAAGAGTATCAGTTGCTCTGCAAGTTGGATTTGCTGTAATTTACAAGGAAAATGCCAGGGATGCAGATGCGATCCTCAACCTTTCATAAATTTACAGGAAATAGGTTTTCGATACGAAATAAAAGAAGCTCGTGCTCATTGTTATATTTTTAAATTGCTTCAGATATCTAGTCGACTGGTGATCGAAAAGAAAGATAAATTATTCGTACATAAGTATCTTAAAAGAAAACTGTTTCGGTGCACTTGTAAGATAAAAAGTGAATTTTACAAGTACAAGTAAATTTATCAATTTAAGAGAGAAAACATTACAATGCACTTTATTCGAACGACGTTGATTTAACATTAATTGAAATCGATCAAAAAAATTACTAATTGCTAAATTTCACTGCTCCTTTTATGTCTGTTTTTCACAGAATGAATGCATATCACTAAATTTTAGTATGCATATAAATTTAATTGGCTTAATGAACGGAAATTAAAATTTTAACGCTGCCATTTGCCTTTGATTTATTAATCATTTAGTTTTTGAGGCGAACGACACAAATGTTATTTGAAATGGAGTTGTCGGTATTTTTTCCAAGCAATAAAATTTAAATCGCAGTAAAAGTTAATATTATATATATTTCATTCGAACCCATATCAATTCACAGTAAGCGAGCATTAAACTCGACAAATAATCGCGAATCTTATTCGGCATCCCCCCAAGGGCTTAAAAACTAATCAACAACAAAGCGTACAACTCGTCCATCTATCCAAATGGCAATAATCCCGCGTCAGAACTTGGCCGAATATCCTGCAGGTAATCTAATTTTCATCAGCTCCCGCGAGGATGTAGAAATGAAGAGCAAGCCAAGTAGTGCGGTCGCGATATCCCGTCAACTCGAAAAGATAGACCTGCAGGAGAACTCGGCCGTAAAGCGAAGCGAGAAAATTGCGAGAATGCAGAAGCGGGATATCGCGATCGGACGGTATACGGTAGCGCAAGACGACAAGGAGCTCGGCCGCGCGAAACTGCCATAATAAAAGCACGCGCACAAAGGACGGCGGACTGTGCACACGCGTGCCGATCGTAAATGCGAAAATTCTAGATGTATGTAGTGTCCGAGATGTGTATACAGGTATAATGTATATATACAGCTGGGACGATCCACGTTGAGAGAATTTGAAATTGCTGGGCTGCAGAAGCGGGGGAGCCGACGACGCCGGTCGGACACAATGCCTCTAGAATGCGAAAAATTGAAGACGGCATCTTTCGGGTTGGTATATACGAGTTGCATTGGCGGTGTGTATCACTTAAAAAAGAAGGACAATGATTTAGTGTAACTGAGTAAGTTGGCCTGGAAGGTAATCATTTTTATCGGTATGAGAAATAAAAGCAGAAACACCAAGATAATATTAAAAGTATTGGCGGGAGCTTTGAACATATTGTCCATGGCGCGAAATAGCACAAGTAAACTCTGGTCAAAAAATGTAATTTCGAATCGGTATTCCCAGCGCGAAATACTGCATGTACGTAAAAAAAAAACACACGCGTGAGGGACGAGAGTTGATCTAGCGTGTCACGCGCGCGCAAACCAATCCCGTATACTACATAGACCCGGAGCTGGCTGTACAGTCCTGGATTATTTTTTGGCAAAATTTAATTTTGAACGCTTGCTAGCTGCTGCTACAGGAGGATAACGAAGACAGTCGAGGGGAGAATGTAGGAAAATATAGACGGCGGAATGCGCGGCATCGCCGCTATTCCCGCTTCCCAATCCAATTTTCTGAATGTTTTTGCGAATTTTCGAGTTCTGCGTGCGTTTTATCTATAGTTTTGTTTGGTCCACTGGTCTTGGAATATAAATATTTTCGTCAAAGGATCGTGCGTGATTTGCGTGAGAAACGCGCCAAAATTTCATTCATATGACGGTCATAAAGATGTTCATTTTATCCGAAGTAATAAGTACATTAGAGTTTAAAATTACAACTGTACATATATACAGAATGCCGTGTGCTTTTGCAGAGGAATGCTTCAATTCCGAGGACGATTCATTTTCCGATAATCAATGGTAATCAAAGAAAAAGCAGTAAACTTCCTAACGCAGCAATATTAATTTTTTATGAAATTCAGTCCGCGCAGCAAGTTTACTCGAAATAAAGAAAGATGCGCAATGAAAAGTAAATTTAAAACAAGTTATGCAGTTGATGCAAAAGCCATAAGAGGTTCATAGAAGACGGCGCGGTATTATATACGAAAAGTCCGGGTAAAAACTCGCAATGGGATCCTGCAGCGTGGTGCATATTTCGCATACCGTATAAACGGCCCCGATGCCGCGCGGCATTTCATTTCGCGCTTCGTACTGATCGAGAAAGCGTCTCTCGCGTTTGTCCCTCCTTTCATATAATATATATCCTCTTATAAACTGACAAAGATCTTTCTATATCCTCTTATATTATAGAGAAGAACAAAATATACATTTAGAGGTGTGTATTGCAAAAGTGATGCTACTGCTGAAGGATTCGCGAAAGCTCGAGAATATTATTAATCTTTTGAGCGTCTGTTGCTGTGTGTGTATGTTTTATAACCAGGGCCGCGGCTTTGAATTAGTGATGAGAAAACACCGCGGGACGTTTGGGGTCATTAATTAGTGGTGGCGCGTTTCATTTTGGGGCTTTTATGGCTTGTATATATGTTGCAAGATGCGAGTGGCTGCGAACAAAATTACTCAGAAATTATGGAAAATAACGAAGATTTAGAGGGAGGTGGCTTTTTTTTATTGTGAAATATTCTTCATTTTTTGTTGTATATTATATCTTTTTCGTATTGTACAATATTATAATAGATTTATGACGATATAATGCAGCGATAAAAAATTTCATGCAACTGATCAAACTCGGGAAAAATTCAATGTAAAAGAACAATGTGTAAAAGAAGATAAAATGCCAAACTATATATTGGTGGTGAAATATTTTCGCGCAGTAAGAGAAGAATGATTTGCGAAAATAAAAGTTGTTGTTTAAAAGATCAAGGAACTACACGTCACTTTCATATTTTACTCGTCTCCTTTATTCAAGATGACATCCAAGCACAAAAATTGTTTCTGCCATTGATAATTTAGAATCTACGTATTATCCCTGTGCGAAACCAATAAAATTACCGATCAATCCCGATACCCAAAACGCTGTTGATAACAAACGCGACGATAAACACAGAAAGTGGTAAAAAAAAGTGACGTGTAGAGAAGATGGAGCAGGCCAAACTTTTCACTCTCGAGAAAAATCACGATTCTCCGTATATCCGTATGTATCAGTATAATCCAGAGGCGCATCAATCGCCTCTCGCGAGCTCATACGTTTCATCGCTTATTAGATGACTCTCTCGCTCTCCTTTAGCGCTGCTTCGCTTTCTCTCTCTCTCTCTCTCTCTCTACTAGCCTTTTATCATCGACTCGCGCGCAAAACTTGGGCTTCATCCATCTTCTGTACATAAGCGCGCTGTTAGCGAATATAACTTTCCATTCCCTCTAACTCTCGCTTTCCTTTTTCCTTTTTATCGAAATTCATCTTTCTCATTCTGAAATTAGACTCCGAGTAAGGAAAGCAATTAAAGCCTTTACGATCGTCTCGTTATAAAGATTAACGTTCACGGGGCTCGCTCCTGTACATTTTATATTAGTGCGTACGGAATATTCCGTGTCGACTTTACGTTGAACAAAGATTTCGAATGTCTACGTGTAGTGAGTAAGTGTGTATTAGGCCAATATTGTGGAAATTTTATTTATATCACTGAGTCAAATGCATTTTATTCTATCCTTTCACAGATCGCAAACTTTTTATTGAAATAATAAAAATACTCGAAATTACTCGAAATAATGAAATAAAACTTAAATAATATTTTTTTGATTTTCAACTAGTAAACTCGATATAGAATGTTCTAAGTATATAAGCATGGGTAGCCATTGCTCCCGCTTTATAACAAGAAGCGAATGTATATTCGCTCTGGTATTAATCACGATTAAAAAGTTTCATTTCTAAAGAAGATATAAATCAACACTCTTTGTCTCACTTGGCCTGGCTTTTGTACTCAACTTCAAAGGGAGAATATTTTCCTCCCAAGCTGATGGGCGAAATCATAAATCGTGTATAAATATATATATATATATATATATGTATATGTATCTGTACAGTCTCCTTCGAGGAGATCCACTAATTAATTGTATCAAAATAAAAGGAAAATCGTTCTGCATTAAACCTACGAATAATTTAGTAAGAGGAATAATTGTGAAATGTTTTGTTATGAAAGTACGCGAGATAGTGTATATACACACACCACAAGTGGAAAGTTCGCGCTTTAGTCAGCCACGTGTACATTCTACGTTTAGCATGAGAATTTAATATAATATGCTCCACTTTATTAAGCTCAATTGAAAATTTTATTCTAGAATACATTTTCACTCTTTTAACATTTAAAATAGCGGTTACAAATACAAGATGAGTATATTCACGATAATTATTGCATAAAAATGTTAATAACAAAAGTTACGAAATAAAAGATACTATTATTTCAGACAATATTACATGTACAAAAAAGTTTAACGAATCACTCTTATTCCCGGGAAATCCTAAACTCGATACCACTGTAGCACTGTATAAATCGATCAGCTCTGATCTCCCGACGGCTAACGAAATAAAGCGAACGAAATAGAGCTTAATCTCGCGAATCAGCATTACAAATCAGCTATCAAAATAAAAGCAGCGTTCTTTCGACTACGGCGAGATGATATTAGTTTCCGGCTATTAGCCCGCGTGTACACACTTGGCTTACAAGGCATCGGGTCGCGTAAAAGCAGCAGCCGCAGCCTCACTTAGAGCCCCGAGTCTCGACAGCCAAGTGCCGCGCGCCAGAGAGAGAGTAAGAGAGAGAGTAAGAGAGAGAGAGAGTAAGAGAGAGAGAGTCATTACTAATCTCCATCTTACGCGAGAAGCAGAGTAGAGGATTTGCATAGTGTCTGCAGGCGAACGTGCGAGAGAGGACGCGAAAACACTACTGCTTCGCTCGACTCTCTTCCTTTAATTCTCATTCATCTTCACGTCACGCCGGTGCTTTCTTATCGGTACTAAAGCGCAAATTACTATTGCCGATCAGTCCTCGCTTCGTGCTTAGAGTTTGGCAAGAGCTTATTTTTCTCTACTTCGGGCTTCCACGAAAATGAATTGAAACTGTAGTCTATATATATTTGTTCGATCACATGCGTCACTTGCGTCGTATATATCGTTGAAAGGGTTCGATGCCGATTAAAGAGGATTCGAGAAATCTCGGGAATGTACAGTGGAATGGTGGATCGGGAATTTTCGATGAAAACTTTTGACTTCGTGCTTATGCTAAGGAGAGAAATGAAGAGATGCAAGTGAGAGGTTTATAAACATTCTTGAATATAAGTCAATAAAACTTTAGACGTTTTTATACGGTAAAAAGGGAGCTCGAAAAGTTTTTACAACTTTTTATCAGCAGTTTACTTAAAAATTTTTTCATTCGGAGATTCTTTTACTTGACACATATAAGATACTTTTTTACTTTACTTGATATATGTATAGACAAATGTAAATTTATTCGTAATAATTTTGAGAAATGTAGATATTCACAAGTTCCTACTTATTTCATTTTTAATTCAAATATACAAAATCCAATAACGGTCCATATCTATCAGTCGATTAACATTAAACTTAATTTAATTACTAAAATAAATGAACTCACGCTTTAAAAATGATACATGCATAAGCGCAAGAAAAAATAAATTAATATAAAGAAAACACACTTGTGTGCCTTTATAGTGAGAGCTGTTAGTCATATATTTCTAATTTAACAGTTTTTAATCTACTAGTGGATAATTAATGGTTACAGGTACCGTTCCAGGGTAAAATCATGAAGTGCAAATAGCAGAAGCTCCTAATAACTTGCTGCTACTACTTAGTAAACTTCATATAGGATGCCCTATACGAACTCGATACGCCACGTGTTCATGTTCAATGCCCAGAGGGACTTTAAGTTATTTTATAGGATGGTAATCGTCACCTCAGTCCCGAAATAGATGTTTTCTCTTGCGAAACCAATATTACCGGAGCCATTGAAAAAACTGTTCCTACAGATTAAGTAATACTATACAAAAGCAGGAAATACATTTTGATCAGTATTCAATTTTTCAATTAAACTACACTAAAAGCGACTATTTATCCAAAGTATATAAAAGTCTGAAATATAATTTATGGCCATTGAAAGTGTAATAATTAAAGTGAATAATTGCCAGGGTAAAGCGCAAGAACAAATTGTAGCGATTTTTTATGCAGGCTTATAGTGAATAAAGAATAGACGTCATTTTCGCCGATAGCTCGCTAGTACACAGTGGCGTAGCATGACGCGAACTTATTGATGAAAGAGCTCCGAATATTGACGTGTAATGTTTCCCCGGAGCGCATAGTTTAATTGATTGATGATGGTGAAATTTTCAGACAGACCCGCTGTTTATTGTAAACAAAACTGACATACTGCCAACGCTGTTGACGATTATCGTGCAAATCCTTTCGAATTTTATGCATATACTGTCGGCTACGAATTCGCGCGAAAAGGTTTTTTATTACAAAAAAATAATTGTTTACTTCTAAAGCTTTGCTTTTGATTCATTATTTTTGTTACATAATTTTATTATGTGTATTAGTTAATCTATAAGGAAAGAATATTGGTATATCTCATACGATGGAATAAAAAGATTAATTATATCCAAAAGTAGAAAATCTTTCGTGATTAATATGAGGTAAATTCATTGTTCCGAACGTATTACGTTTCGTGCCCAGCAGCATTCAGTATAAATCAATAATTTTTTTTAGCTGTTCGACAAATAAAAAGCGAATTTCTCTTCATTCAATCCATCGAGGAGCAATTGAATTATACGCCTATAAACATTTTCCGAAGCAATCAGAAGAAAGTGATGAGTTTTATTTACTACGACTAGGTATGTCTTAATTAAACAATGTTTATATACTCGTTTTAAATACTCAATTAACATTTATACAAAAAATGTAATAGCTACCACGTAAAAGTGTCCCATAGCTTCAATGTATTCAGCGTTCGTGTTCATCTACTTTTTCATTTCACGCCGATGCGAAAGAAAGAACCGCGGAATAACAAGACCGCTACGTGTATTATATCCTTTAAGCCTTTGCAGGTCGGGTAAATATATTCGCCAGCGCGTACACATTATACCACAGTCCATAAATAAAGACAGGAGAAAAAGAGAGCTGCACTCGTGTTAAGGCATTGTTTTGCGCGGATTACTTTTTCAAGCCCAGGAATGCCGAGCCGCTAAATGAGAAGCTAATTCGCGAACCCATCGATTTTCATTAGTTGACGGCTCTGTTTGTATTATGCATTGATGCTCTCGAAATTCCGCATGATTATTTATAGATGGCCAGTGTACGAGAGTGGCGCAAAAAATTTCAATTTCGAGTAATGCACGTGAATTGAGAATGTTGGACCTGTACGTTTTTGAATTACTATGGATTTGCGAGGTTTTGTGTTTTGGACGTGTAATTAATCGCACTGTGAACGAGATTTTACGAAAAAAGTAATTGTGAATCTTTGTATTTCCTCTTTTGTATACATTTTATGCTCTTTACATTATTCTGGTGACAGAATCTAGTTAACGGCGAAAATAACATCATAGCTGTATACAAATGACACACTTTATTTCATGAATTTTATTGTATGTACATCCTAATAAAAATTGTGGCACACATTTAGGAATAAAAAACCGTAGACTTTAAAAAAAATTAGTTATCTTTACGAAAATAGCACATTTATAAGTACTTCAACAAGGCTAACTTTAATTTAGATAATTTAAACATAAATGACACTTAGTACATCTATTTAATTTAAAATTATTCTATAAGTTAAGCTATTCATTACTGATCAGTAAGAAATGCAAAAATAGTGATTCTTTGGAAAATCGATATGATAAATAACAAACTATTTTTATCACCAATATGCTCAGCATATTTTTTAAATGAAACGTATAAAATATCAAAGTGAAAAGCTTATATGAAACAGTTCGTTGCCCTTCTTTCAATAACTTTATAGTACGCCTTGTTAATAACAGGCTCTTAGTTTGGTTCTACGACCAGGAGGTGGAGAGTCTTCTAGACTTAATTGTCGCTTTTTTGACAGCCTACTATCGTTCCGTTCCAACATCTCCTCTTCATCGGATTCGTCATTGTAATTATTATCCTCTAAACTTTGCGAATTCTTAGTAAAGTCTGACATGTCTCTTCGCTTGACTAAACTGTATCCCCTAAAATAAGGTAAAAAAATTTAGCACTTTAATTTTTGCGCATTTGAAGAGAAGAATAAACTTTGAGAATATCACTCACTCGTTACTTCTGTACAATTCTTGGAACACTTGTTTTCCGCTTAAATTCGATAAATGCGAAATGAATTTTTCATCGTGGCTTATAACAATAAGCTGGAAATTCTTGTGATGCAGAGCGCGCAATTGGATAACTCTAAAAAAAAAAATAAATAAATAAATAACACATGACAAATTTGTTTTATTATATACACTGATACAAGTAATCTTAACTAACTTTGAGAGTGTATTTGCCAAATTTGTTGCATTTTCCACATCAAGATTTGTAGTTGGTTCATCTAATGCAAGAACAGCGCAATCACTACAAAATGTTTCAGCCAGAGCCATTCGAATAATAATAGAGGCAAGAACCTATAACAATTTTTTTTGTTAGCTTATTGATTTTGATTGCTTAATAATTTATTATTACCTTTTGACCAGCGCTGCATTTACCCTTCATATCCATTTCAGTTGATCGTTTCACTTGAACAAGTTTATAATTGTATGAACGCTTTTTATCACCAATGCCTTCTGTTGTTTGCACTCGAATTTGAATGGAAGATGTGTCATTTCCATTGTAGACTAAAGTCCACAACTGATGCATTATTTTGTTTACAGTATTCATTCTTTCTTCGTGAAACTGTATCATGGCCTTGTCCAGAACAGTAACGTATGCTTTCAAATTCTGAATAGCTTCCTCTTGGACCTGAAAATAATTACAGACACCTCAGTTTAGATTAGTACACATATAATGAACGATATCAAATGCTAGTGTTGTAAAAATAATCACAGATAATTGCAACTGTTTCTCCTTGTAATTGTGGCGGGCCATCCTAAATTTTTCTTGATTCAAACTTCTCTTTAGGGTTCTTATAGAAGTTTCCAATTCTCCTTGAGCACCTTTCATTTCACTTTTCTAAAAAAATTAAAAAAATGTAGTAGAAACAATTAAAAAAAATTATTATAACAATTTTATTTTAAATAGCATCATCATATACTTCTTTTTCAAGTTTATCCTTATCATTCTGCAATTTCTTATATTCCCTTATCAATTTCTCAAATTCCATGTCTTCTAACAACTTTTGATACTGAGACAATTCAACATTCAACTCTTTAATACTTTCTTGTTTTCTCATCAAATCTAAATTATTTTCAAGGTCTTTTTTTCCAGATTCTTGAGACCTGCATTGCTCATCAAGAGAACGAATATGTTCTTCTAGCCCCAACTTTTCCGCCTTTATATCTTCGCATTTCTTGTTTATTTTCTCTACATCTAATTCAATTTCTTGCAGTTTTTCTTCTATCCTATTGCTCAGATATATGTGTACTTCTTGTTGATCCTTTTTTAACTCATGAAACTCTGTTGCACTTTTAGATTTAAAATTGCTGTTTCTATCGTGTTCCTCCCGGTTTTTCCGCTGTAAAATAAAAACATTAATATTATAAAGAACATCTTAAACAATTTCTAGAATTAGTTTTAATGAAATTACTTTAAGATTTTGTAGTTCTTTAACTTTCGTTTCTAATTCCGCTGCTGCCACTACTTCTTTTTGCCTTAATGACTGAATTGCTTTTTCAAGAAACTCTTGCCTTTCATATAAATCTTTGCTTTTTGCTTTTAATTGCTGTAGTGATTGCATATTTTGTCGAATTTGTAAAACTTCCTCATTTAATTTATTTTTCTGCTCTCTGGCTTTCTGAATTTTTTCTTGACCTGCTTGTAAAGTAAATTGAGTTTGCTCAATGTTCTTTTCTATAATACTTTGCCGTTTCTTAAGAGCTTGACGTTCATTTTGTACTTCTTGCATACTTCTATCGCCAATTTTACCTATAAAGATGATAAGGTCATGGTTTTAAGTGAAAAAACAACGCTGCGTGGTGCTGGAAATCATTTTACCTGCCCTAAGCATATCACGCTTTTTATTTTCTATTGCTTCATTTAAAGTGTCTTTTTCATTAATAGACCTATCTAATAAAATAACATCTTCAAGTATATTTTTATATATACTTAATTTTTCTTCTGGTTCTAGTAAAACCAGTTTCAAATTTTCAAGATTTTGTTCAGATTTTTCGCATTCTGCTTCGATTTCTTTTATAGAAGTGCTTAAAAAAGTAAGATAAATTTATACAATATATTTATATTTAATGACATAGATTTAAATTATTATTTTTACATGAAATTAATAATATAGGAAGTATTAAATACATATAAACATTTTTGTATCTATAAAAAATATTTAACATAGAAAATATTTCTAGTCACAATATTCTCTATCTTATTACCTTATTTTTGGTAATTTAGTAGTCTCAATAGCAGTTATTTGTTCTATTACTGGTTTGAGCTGTTGTAGAGCATCATAACGAGTTTGCTCTAACTTCAATTCTTTTTCACAATCCTTCAAAGATTGTGGACTTTTCTTTATTTCAGAGAACAACTTTTGTTCTAATTCTTTTTCCTCAGAAGAACTTTGAAATCCTCTCTCACATAATGGACAACATGACTTTTTCTTAAGTTTTTTTATAAATTCTTCGTACATTAGTGACTGATTCGCGTAAATACCTCTTTGATCCTGAAGTGACTTAACTTTTCTTTCTTGAAGTGATAACTCGTCATTATAATCTTTATCTTGACATTTAGAAAACACTTTTTCTATATAACCTAGTAAAGCAAAAATAAAATGTTCATAATAAATAAGTAATGTAGATAATTGATTTCAATATAATAAAAATATTTATACTTGTAAGTTCGGAGCGTATTTTTGTTAAATCATTCTGCTTGCATTTTAAAGTTGTTTTCAATGTAGTTAATTTTTGTTGTTCTTTTTCTATTTGCTTTAATAAATTATTTTTTTCACATGTCTGGAAAAGATTGTATATCTAATTAAATAACCATTTTTTATAAGATAATTTTAAAATTAAATTCTGATATAATACCAGTGATATTTGAATTTTTTCTAAACTATCTTTTAATTTTTTTTGTGGAATTTCTTTCCCATCAAACAACAAAGTGAGATTATTTTTATGTTTATCTTTCAAAGATGAAATATCATTTTCTTTTTTTTGCATATTTTTTTGGTGCATTTCTAATTCAGCTTGTTGAGCACTTTGTTGATGTAACGAAGTTATCTCTTGATCTATTTGAGTCAATTTTAAATCTGTTTCTTTCTTTTTGGTAATTTCGCTTTGTAAATTTTCTTTAACAGAAGCTTCATCAAAACTTTGAACAAGAGTTTCATAATGTCGAGTAGCACTGTTTAGGTTGGATTCAATACTATGTAATTTACTACCAGCTTCTCCTATCTAAAAAATTAATAACATTTTAGTTTGTAAACATTTTGAACTTTACATTAATAAAACATTCAATTATTAAGCGAATATTTGTATTACCTGTTTAATTTTTTCCTTCAATACTTTTACTTCCTTGCCATTTTCAGTTGTTTCTTTACACTTAAGATTTATTTCTGATTCTATGCCAGTTTTTTCTGCTCTAGAAGCATCTACTTCTCTTTGAATATGATTTTCTTCAAGTTCATTTTCTTGCATTTTCTCTTTCATTGATATTGTGAATTCTTCAAACTTCCTCTCAATTTGATCCATATAATCTTTCACCTCTGTCAATGTATAGTAAATTAATATGAATTTTTAAATTCAAATCATTCATTTACAGTTTTTAAAGTATCAATTTTTTACAAAATAAAAAAATTAAAGTGTCACCTTCTTCTGTGAATGTCGAATCAGTTTGAAGTATATCCCAATTTTTTAATGCTTTAACTAATAATTCATTACGTTTAGTTACTCTTTCATCAAAAGCAATTTTTTTTTGCGTTAAAGAACCTAATTGAATTCTTGCATTTGCTAGTTTCTTCATTAAAATAGCTTCTTGTTTTTCTACTATGCCTAACTTGTCTTCATGCTAAGAATGAAAAATAAAATAAGATTTTAAAATCTTAGTCTACGTAGGGAAAATTAAACAATTTAAAAATAAAAATACCTCTTTTTTTGTTGTAATTTTCTGAGTAAGGTTCTGGTCATAACCGTCTAGTTTCAAGATTAATTCTTCTTTTGATCCAGTATGTAACTGTTTAATATGCTTTTGTAAACTTTGAATGTAATTGGTGGTCAATTTGTGATCTGTTTCAACTTTTTCTGTAATTTAAATAAATGAAAAAATTAAATATTTAATTTAGTGATCAAAATATAAAAATGATTAACATTCAAGTATTACTTAATTTATCTTCAAGTTTTTCGTATTTAGTTTTTATTTCATGAATTTCTTTCATCCTTTGATCAATAGGTATCTGAATCTGGTCAATCTCACTTATTCTTTCCCTTCCCTCTTGTTCTCTTTTTTCTTTGTCTCTCAATTGTTCTTCTTGACTTGCCACTTCATCAACTATAACTTTTAATCCAGATTCATAAGCTTTAATTTCATTCAATTCTGTTGTCAACTCTTTAATAAGCTTAGTAGTAGAATCCATTGCTTTATTATATTTTGAAGTATCAAATATCTCATCAAATCGATCTTTCAATTTTTTTCCATCTTCTAAAGGCCAGTTTGATTCTTCTTGATGACAAAAGATAACATAATTCAAAATTGGCTTTGATACTCCCATAGCAATCAACATTTCTCTATCAATGTCAGCACATCGACTACTAATTTGAACTTTCTGTGAAATACACCAAACATAAATAATTATACATTTGAATTTGAGAAACCCAAATTAAAAATGATTTACAACTATACTTCATTGGTCTCTTCATTAAGGGTAGTAATGGTATTGTCTAAGGCTTGAAATTTTAATGTGCCAGTTTTTAAACGAGTCACTTGCATTGCTCTAGTAGCTATTAGTTCTTTTCCTCTTTTGTCGATTATTCTTGCCTTTACTTGACCTTTTACCTATAATAATTGTAATATTTTAGTTAATAAAATATATTGAATAATATAATAACTGTCAATAAAAATATACACAAAGTTTTATTATTAAAAGTATACTATTTTCATTTTCAAAACAAATTTGTAACTTAATCATTAAACTATAATCTTTAATTAATATATCAATAGCTTAACTCTTCAAGTTTTTATCAAATTGTTTATAGAATAGATAGAATTTTGCATGAAAATATAATGTATGCTCAATAACTAAATATAGTAACTAACTTTTTTACACTCTTCATAAGATACAAAGATTACAATTTTGTTTGAAAAATATAATTGATTAGTTAATATCCATTCTCAATAAATATAAATGTTCAACCGTAGAAGGTATTCAAAAAAGTTTAGAATAAATTTTTACGGTGTATCATATTCATAAAAAAAATTAAAAAAATAAGTATTCATCAATTTGCTTGTTAAACATATATCTATTATTCAAATAATCAAAATGTACCGTATGATTCAAAGTAAGTTTTGGTTCATGGACAAATGCCTTTCCCCTGTCAGAGTCCGGTGGAAATTCTCCGGACGTGATAAACTTAAGGGCCTCGATTATTGTTGTTTTGCCGGTGCCATTTGGTCCAAGAATCAACGACAGAGGTTTTGAAAAATGTATTTTAACTTTGGCAGCTTCATCACCGAAATTTCGTATGCCTCGAATTTCGAGGTCTTTTATCCTGGACATTTTCAATCAACTGTTTGCTACTCCGAAAATTAAAAAATGAACACTGAATGATAGTCCGAGAAGCACTAATTTTTCAAGATATGGAAATACATTGAGAGTAGGTTATGTTTTTCCCAGAGCACATATACCACCATCACTCGCGAGTCGCAGTCCGCGGATGCCGGATAACAAATAACAATCATGCATGCATGCAGGATAGCAACAGCAACTTTCATCGTTGAATTGTGCGCAGTAGAGCAGCGTGCCGATTGGTTGGTGCGAAATTGAGCGGGATGGGATTTAAAGTATATATAAGGTAGGTAATAAAGATATCTACATTATCCATGCGATAGCGCGCGAGTTTAAATCTTCATCCGAACTCCGAAGATTCTTACTTTGCGTGAGTGTGCATATTTTACGCGGGGCAAAAGAACAATTCAATTTTAATTTATTCTATAAATATAAAATAATAAAGAAACATTATTTTTAAAAATAACTTTGTCGAATAAGTATTTAAATAAGTTTTTAGAAGTTTTGATAGAATATTTTAAAAATTATGATCACTGTATCATATGACAAGAATTGCAGTCATGTAAATATTTGCAGTCAGTAAAAAATATTCAAGATTAATTATAAACAATAAGCTTGCTTAAAGGGTATTTATTTTATCAACTGCAGTTATAGATATATCTTATAGAAATCATTTTTAAGAAATCGTTTTCATAAATTTAATACTGTTATGACTAGATCTGTTTTGAATAATATCCAATAATAATGAATTAATTTTAAATTTTAAAAATCGTTAGAAAATAAAATATTATTCACACAATAATATAAGTGAAAAGCTTAATTATATTAGTGCTAGATGAACGACATATCTATAAAAACATGATTAATACACGAAAGTGATTTAATTTAGTGTCAATTTACAATTTAATTTCTTTAGTAAAAATATCAGTTAAAATAAGCGCATCGTGATAATTATCATGACATCAAATTAAAATTTATTTTGTTCTATTTATTCTTAATTACTTATATACAAAACAAAAATTGGAATAAATAACTGATTTCCAGGAATCTACGTGGCCCATGAATTGGCAACGGTTTTTTATTTTATTCGTAATAATCAAATATAATAACTCGGTAATTACATGTACTTTATTGCTCTTTAACGACAACAAAAGTCTTCTAGTTGGTCTCGAATAAAATCATTCGACTAGCAAGCGAAATCTTAAGTACCTAAGACCTCGCTTATTATTTTCTCCAAGTAGTTTTGACGTTTCACTCTTACTCGTTCTTCCTGCAAACATAAATAAAATTATCCTTTATATAATAATTAATTTATATTGTCGTTCAAAAGGATCTTAATCGAATTAGCTATTTTATAATTTTGTTTAAATATTAATATGCAAGTTTTGATTTTCAATTATAGCATTCTTATGTTGCAGCAAAATATAAAACGGATAAATGTTTATATGTATTCAAAAATAATCTATCTAATTAATTAAAATTCCTCATAGTAATATTTCTATACTAACAACTGTAAGAATGAATAGGTTTAATAGAATCCTCAAAGATGCCTTGTGTACTTCAGAATCTCCATCGAACCCTCGGGATGAAGCTGCTTTGATTCCGACACCTTAACGGAGGCTATTCGATTTCTGTACTCCTTAATTTTGACTTTTCCTGTATCGCTTTGATCGTCCGTGAATTCATCGACTCTCTCGTTGTAAAAATATGGCGTGGGTTCCGGTATAATCAAGATACCAT
Organism: Megastigmus dorsalis; assembly: GCA_900490025.1. Taxonomy (NCBI): domain Eukaryota; kingdom Metazoa; phylum Arthropoda; class Insecta; order Hymenoptera; family Megastigmidae; genus Megastigmus; species Megastigmus dorsalis. The sequence goes on along the minus strand of UELU01121684.1, from coordinate 15,672 downwards.
TCTTTTCGACATAATTCGAAGACTCATCCTTTGAATTCTTTTCTCTTCGCGGATTGTGTTTTTTCTTGGCGGTCGGTTTAGTTCTTGGGAGTGGTCGATTTCCGTTTGGATTTCTTGTATTCTTCTCTATGATTCTTGCTTTTCTCCAATCGTCGACGGGGCCTTTTAATATACGTGTGCTTTCGGGGTACGGAGTGAGCATTTCGGCGACGTTCGGAGAATATGTTGGTATACGTAGTATGTCGTTATGTTTGACTAATCTATCGCTAGTTGGTGATGGCCTCTTGCGTTGTTCGAAGATTGTTGGTTGCGTCGTTTGAAGAGGCGCTCTGTAACTAAATACACAAACAATATTAATTAAGTTATATTAAATACAAACAAAATTAAATATTTTCATATTTATTTGAATATACGAAACAACGAGTGTTTTGAAGGATTTAAATATTAATTACGATTTCAAAAGACAAACGAATTAGTGAAAAAAGGTATTGTATTAGATTAATATTCAAAGTCATAATGGTATCTACATTTCACGTTTTTTTTTAATCTCTAAAAACATTTGGAAATAATTTAAATTGATATTTATATACTTTGGGCATATTTTATGAAGAAAAATATGAAATATTAAAATATTTCAAACGAAAATTGTGTTTTTAATTGTGTTTTATTACTCAACTGTATAACAAATGAAACTTGATTAAAAAAACCCTCTTACCTATTTCTCAATTTCTGCTCTCTTCTCTGCTTAACTCTTCGATTTAGTCGAAAACCATCCGGTGGTTCCCGTAGGCTACTAGCGTTAGGGTCAAGATTATATCTGTCGGTGTCATGATCTCTCAGCAGCAACTTAACTTTATCCGCGTGCTTTCCAGGTGGCAGTGAATGGGCCTCATCGTAACAGTCAGGTTTGATCGTTGCAAATGGAGTTTGCAATGTAGGCGGCCGGTTATTAGCAGAGACCTCTATCGTTGGAGGCGTTCCTCTATAAACAGTGGTACTATGTTCTGAATTGTCATAAGCATAATCGAACGGAGCTGGCCAAGCTCTAATCTTTTTGACCTCGGCGTCATGCGACAAACTCTTTGTGGTTAACTTTTCTGGTAGTGGCACTTGAGTTGGACGAATTTTTGTTTGCTTCTCGAAATTTTTATGACTGGGATTATATATCAGATCAGTTCTGTCATTTACTCGGGTCGTCGTTGGCGGATCGTATGAAGTTAATCTGGCGATGATCCCTTGATTGTAATCCAGAGGTTCATACGTATTCTTAGGAGTCGAATAGTAAGCATTATGGTAATTAAATGGGATTGTAGGTGTCCTTAGTGGCGGTGGTAAGCCAGTTGTCACCAGCTTGGCAGGACTTCTCGCCTCCTGGAACTGCGCTTCTGCATTCGTGGTGCTGCAGTCACATTCCGTTGTGGCGGAATAAACTTTCTTTGGACTCTTTCTTGATTCGTTCTCGCTCTTCTCCTGCTCGTAATCTTCCGTTGGTGGCCTGCGCGAGTTGTTATCAGTGCGATGCTCTACCTTATCGTCATCGTCGTTGATTTCATACTCCTCATATTTGCTCTCTGGTCGTCCATACTCTTTCTGAATCCGCTTGAAACCTTTTACTAAGTCTAAATGGTCATAGGGCACTCGGGAGGTCTCGTACTGTTCGATTCTACGAGGATCGTAAACTCCTGTTGTGGGATTCTTGAACATGGTGATGTAACCAGCTACGCGCTCGTCTACTTTGCCACCCGGCTGTTCCAAACTGTGTCCATAACTGTCACGCAAAGTGAAATCCTGATGAGATTTTTCGCGATCATAACTAATGGGCAGTGCGGTGTGATCTCCGTCATCGTAGTTTATGTGAGGGTTTACGGATATCGTCGTATGCTCATGTGGATACTCTTGATATCTTTGGGTTACAGGTAGCTCTGTGATTTTTTCCTTTACTGTAGGGATTTCAGTTGGTACTTCGGTGCGATGAAGATCAGTAGATGGTTTATCAGAAACCGTCGATTCTTCCTCGTAGTCGTCATCTTGGTTGTTATAATATGAGCGATCATCGCTGTGGCTCTCCTTTTCCCGTGGTCCATGGTCCACTTCATCCTCGTCACTGTAGTAGGGTACCTTTGCATTATCCACATATCTAGCATCATGTTCTTCGTTTCGGTCACTAATTTCTTTTTCTCTATTGCGGTTTAGCTCAATGTCATCCCCATCTACTTCGTGTTCACGGCTCCTATCCTTCTCTCTTTCTGCATTTTGTTCTGCTAAAGCTTCTGCACGTGCTTCTTGTTCTGCAGCGAAAGTGTAGACATGATCTTCATGTTTCTTCTTCCAGTCTGGTTCACCCACATACATTGCGTGGTTGAATTTGCTTCCGTAATTTGGCACTTCTTCGGATACTTCACTGGGGTCATGAATTTCCTTATTCTCTACACTGTAGTTTACTATGTTATGATTCTTCTTGTACTCTTTTTCGATATTTTGCGGCTCTCTAATTCTTTCATTGCTACCCTCTGACCCCTTATATTCGTAATGTCTGTCCTCGGGCACTTGAGTATTCACGGGTTCTTGAGTGCTCACGGGTTCGTGAGTATTTTCGGGTTCTTTGTACTTTTCGGGTTCGTTATACTTGTCGGATTCGTTATACTTGTCCGGTTTGTTATACTTGCCGGGTTCTTCATCTTTTTCAGGTTCATCGTGGTGTTTGGGTTCATCAGTATGTTCAGGTTCATCATGATGTTCAGGCTCATCATGATGTTCAGGCTCATCATCTTTTTCGGGTTCATCGTGATGTTCAGGCCCATCATGATGTTCAGGTTCATCATTATGTTCAGGTTCGTCATGGCTTACGGGTTCCTTGTTTTCGCGTTCATGATAATCTTCGTGGTTGTTCTCGTATTCTTCACTATGATGAGTTTTGTCATTTTCTTCTTCGTAATCACCATGTTTACCTTCATCGTCTTTACTACCTTGATAGGTTTCTTCGTGATCTTTTCTGTACTCAGTATTGTACTGGGAATTTTCCAGTGGCATAGGCGAAGGTGGTTGAGGAGGTGGCAGATTAGGTGCAATTGGTAGAGGAATTTTCACGAACAAAGGTTCAGGCAGTGGTGGATAAGTTCGCGGATCTATACTGGGTGAGGGGGCAGCTGCTGGTGCGGGCGCAGGCGCAGGTTGAGGAGCAGCTGGGGTCGTTCCGTTTCCATGGAACAACTGTTCATACTGCGCAAGATGGTTAACCAAGCCTGTCGTATTTGCGTTATTGCCGAAGTTTAATATTCCAGTGAATCTTAGAGTCTCTCTTTGTCTCGGAGGTGGAGGTGGAGGTGCTGGTGCCGGTGCTGCTGGTGCAGCTGGAGGACGAGGCATCATCGCTGGTGGAGGTGCTGGTGCCGGTGCCGCTGGCGCACCTGCAGCAGGAGCAGGAGCTGCTGCAGGCGCCGCCATTTGAGCAGCTGCAGTGGGATTCGCTAGAGATGCCAATTGTATGGGTGCTATTGTATAGCCCAATGCCTCCATAAAACCCTGAAGGAGAATACCCAGGGCTCGTTTATCCCGAGGTGCATTGCCGGATTTGTTGAGGGACAGCATCTCCTCCTCGATGCGACGGATCATTTTGTCGTCCCCTTCATGTGGATTGTGCTTGTTGACGATTCCGAACTTCCTACGGCCAAATACCTCGTCGTCATCCGCAATACTACAGCGAACAACTCCGAGGGCACAACCGAGGCACAGTAAGAGTAGGAGCCTCATCGCTGCACAATTATTTAAATTACCCATGGATTTCCATGAGCGAAAGAAACTGACACCCAGTGATATCACATACCGCAACACTTTCGATGCTCATTCATAATTTCACTTATATTATTGTTTCGATGCAATCAGAATAAGTTCAGATTTGTTATTTGTAGTTTAAAATTATTTTCAATCGTAACTACCGAAATTATTTTCTAGTACTTCGCAAACGCTTAAATTACACAATAGTATACATTCACCAATGAAAGAGTAAGGCAATCTTACAATAAATCGCCCATTGTACGAACACGACTAATGTATACAAAATTAACTTTAAATATTATTCAAAGCTGAAGTAGCGATTTATGGTACTTTAGAAGTTGTACTTTAGTTAACTTAAGTAGTTGAAGTAGCTGGCACTAATGTATTACGAAACCACAACTCACGGCATCAAGAACTTCAGTCTAGCGAATATAAGTCGCACTTCTCATAAATTTATAATGAATTGTTAAAACAGCAAATCGCGTTAATTCCCTATACAATAAGGTGCTAGAAAATCCGAGAAGGACACAAAGCGCGAAATTCCAACTCGAAGACAATCTCGCGGATACAGCAATAGTGTCGAGCAGGTCCGAGTTCTGCGCGCGAACTGTTCGCCGCTCGGAGACTTGTCAATCGCCTGTTAAACAATACACCATGGGTTTAGTGGGTAGAGGGGCGGGATTTTGCATAATATCGGAAAGGACCGTCGAGAGTTTCTCTTCAATTGCACGACGAAACGGCGCAAGGAGGAGAAGTGGGGGAGAGGGGCGCCCACCTGTTGATTAGAGCCAAGTGAAGCGGCACGACTCTCAAGCGGTGGCAAAAAACTCGGGGCTCGCGCTATAGCCACGGCGCGACAGCGGGACAAAGTACATAGAAACACGCGCGCGCCTCGAAAATTTTGCGTTCTTTAATTACCTAGCGGACCGATCGTAAATCGGCAATTATCGGGGCTGTGGAGCAGGGCCGTTGTTTTCGCCGTGAGCGACACTCGAAGAATGGATTACATTGGCAAATGTGTATTGTAATAGGGGAACGTGAGGGTAAAAACAACAAGCGGAACCAGTGGCCGACAAAAGCGCTCTCGGACCAATGTGCATGCAATGTCGGTCGCTGCTGCTGCATGCTCAACATTTTCTCGCTGGTTTAATGTACAGGAGGGACTTTTCTTCATGATGTCCAGACCTGTGGACAGTTTTTATTGTGCATCCCGGTCACCGCTCATTATATGAGAATGGTAATTAACTGCCGGTACTATGGCCGGAAAATTGTTGGCAAATTGAATTAATCTAATCGTTGGAAAGTTATATTTGTTAAATTTTAGAGGAGGTTGCCCTTTCTTATTGCTCAACGCCCGATCCTTTTTCTTATCGATTATTGCCTGATGTTTTTGAAGATATAATTGCATGGACAACGAGATAAAATTTATATAGCAAAAATTAATTGCCACGTTATCGGTGGACATAAATAAGTAATTCGCAGCATAAATGAACTTGTGGTTCCCGCAATTTTATAATTATTTCGTTTCATGCGAATATTGTTTATGCACAGTTATGAAATGAAAAATAGTAGCTAAATAAGTCTCAAAATTGCTTGAGTTTCCGCAAATTATGTGAACATAAGAGACAATTCATCGAAGACATACATTAACACATTGCTTTCAAATTATTTCGATGTTAGACCACTTTTACGTTCGAACAATTTGCACTGCTAGTAAAAACACAAAATTAGACAAAATTACACATCCATTGCTTGGACGTTTAAATCAAATTATACCGTGTAATGTTTGTATTATAAATCAGCCTATATTCGGTGAAAATTGTATATGCATTATACATTTTACAGTGTAACAAATTATGTACGAAAAATTTTATACAAACATATAATGCACTGAAAGTATACCTATGTATTTTATATTAAAATATAAAGTACAGTTATAAATTATACTAGAAAATAAATTGACCGTTACTTGTAAAATAACATTCTTAATTTGTCATAAGATAAATTAGACTTTATAACTATCATTAAAACTGTATAATTGGGTAAGATTATAGAAAAATGCCAAATGAAAAAGATCAATCCTTCCTATTTATTCAATAAGAAAATCATTCAAGCCTTTAATATTCATAATCAACAAAAAGCAGCAAGTTCGACGCTCGGTTCAGCCTAGCAGTCGTAGAAATTTCTCTAGAATCAAAACTTTTTTCTGCGCTGTAAGTGAACGTCTTGATCGTGATAATACAAGAGTCGCTTTTTACAATACTTTATTACGCCAATAAAAAGAAAGTAAATCCTACTTTCTGCTATTTTATAACACGGAATGGATTTCTTGCGACCTCCTTTTATATACAGACATTAAACTCATAAAGCATTCCCTAAATAACGCATACACTCTCTAAATTTTTTAGAAGGCATTTCACTCTAAGGTCGAAACTGAAAGTGTGAAACAAGCGTCTTAAGCAAAATAAATTGAAAAAAATAAAAAGCATAATAGCTCAATAATCTATGAAAATATAGTTTTTTAAAATTCTATACCTCCGTAGTTGTCATAGTAACTCGTAAGAGGATTATTCTAGATTATATATTAATTTCAATGATGACATAAGGAAGACATGTAACCAAAATTCAATAGAAAGTTTGAAATGATACATTTTTTTGCAGATTCTTCCTATTTCAGTACAATTAATAGCGGTTACAGAGTGAATCAGGACTCGGACTTGCAGTTCAACGTCATTGACTCCACGATAAAAAGGAAAGAGATAGAAACGCAATAGAGAGGGAGAGAGACGAGCCGCACTCGTCAATGAAGCGCGAAGCGTGAAACTTGTGTATATATAGTCATCATCATCGCGCGACTCATATACACACCGGAGCTAAGCGCGCGATTGTCGCAAACTTAAACGATGACACTCAACTTTCAATTTTCCGCAGCCGGGCGCATCACCTTACAATGCATGTCCAGTGCTCGTCGAGCGTATCGTCCAAAATCCGTTTTTGTCCCAGGTCCACAAGAAGCGCACAGCTCGCATTATTCAATCGTTCCTGCACAGTTCCTGCATATTCCCATTATAAAAGAGAGAAAAGAAAAATATACAGCGTCAAATTGCAACTGCGAGAGGTACATATAGTGGCTGGCTGGCTTTGAATTCACTTACGACAGTCTGCAGTTCTGTGTGTGTGTGTGTGTGCAGCTACAGGCGTGTAGCTAAGATATAGATATATAAATCGAAGCCGGTCAGCTTAGAGAAAGCCGCCGGTCGCGCATTTAGTTTTGCTCGCGCGGCCGCGAGCTGTGCTGCTATTCCCGTGGTTTCTCACCTAGAGGAGAGGACTGGAGAAAAACCGAGTGCTACCTATACGTTTTGGGACCGCGAGCGCGAAAAAGGAAATCGCGCGGAGTCGACGACCAGTGTCTTATATATACCTGTATAGATTAGAGGACGAAATTTACCTCCTGATATGACGATGCCATCGGCTCTGGTGGGATGGAAAAAATTTGAATGGATTTTTTTTTTCAGCTTGCAACAGCCGTGCAAGAGAATCGGTGAAGTAACGATCGTTGCGAACTATGGCTTTTTCCTCGATATGTTGGATTTTCAGTGAAGAACTTTTCTTACGGACGCATTGCGCCAATGAGATATTTGCGACGAGTATTGCTTGGCGCGTATTGAAGCAGATCCTCTCGAAATAACGATTGACGCAGGAATTCCTTTTCTTATTGTCAATTTTTTTTATCGTCGATATTGTGGAGTTCGTAGTGTTTATAAGCGAGACCGGCGAAGAAATTAAGACATTTCAATAAAAATTATTACGACAGTTCTAATTATTGATTAACGAATGACGCTTTTACATAACTTAAAATTTGAGGTGAATGAGCCTATTTTCAGAGCCTACTTTCCCATTGAAATTTGCATCATAAAATTGGAGGTGTTTCGTGGAAATTAAATTTATAGTGGATTCGGGGTAATCGAAGGATATACTGAAACTTTATTATTTTCTAGTCAATGAGCGTTAAAAAATTTCATTGTGCAAATATAGTCGGCGTGTCTTCACGGCGATTAAGGATTACGATAATCTTGAGCGAAATTTCCCGAATGGGTCACAGAAAAATTAAATCGCAATCTGTGAAATCGGGAGAAATCGAATATATTAAAAATATAAGTATGATAAGCCAACGATTTCTATAACAAGGTTGCAGTAATATTAGCTATATTTTGACAAATTGATCAATCTCGCTCAGAAAATGTAAAATTTGCAATTGTTTTAATCTTACAGCTCTGCATATTTAGGTCAGTTTCACGTTAAGACAACCCAGTATCGATTACGCTAATCTTAATTCGGCGCGTAATTATTTCAGTTACCGCTTTAAAAATTTACATTCGTTTATGCGCGATTATTATGGCATTACCAAAATATTTCTCATATCCTAGTTTTAATTCTTAGAAAACATAATAATTTTCTAAATTTATGGAAAGCGAATCATTATACTCGATAATAATACATTAAAGTTCAACTGAAAATAAGGTAAATACCAGTGATAGACCAGTCACTAGTGAAAGACCTGCAGATTTGTAAACTATGTGAATATATAACACTGAGAGATTTATATAGCTTGCTTTATAGATACTTTTCTTAAAACATAAAGTACATAATAAATCATGCACGGTCATTCACTCGTGCTTTTAGGCATTCAATTGTATTTTGACAAGATTTTACTTTAATAATAAAAGTAAATAATATTATTAAATATTCCAAGTCTTGAAGAATGAATACTTACCTACCATCTTTTTTAATAATTAGGTTATTATTGTAGATATAAAAATTTATGTGAATGTCGAATTACTTAAATTTTATCTTATAACATAAACCTTTTTTCTAAGCCCCGACATCTGAATAAAATATTTACAAGCTAAAATTACTACAAGGGTTAAAAGTTCATCCGAACCTTATATAACTCCATTAGATTTGTCGCATTGCTCAATTACAAATCGCCGAAAAGAATCGACGATATAAAGAAACAATTTAGTACTCGAGCAGTCCACATTACGACAGACATTATTCAAAACACAGCAATTATACCATGACTCGGTGGAATTCACGAACCGCGCATTCCACATCAACCGACCACACAACAGGACCCCGAAGCATTTAAATTTCTAGATCGACGCAGAAAAAAAAAAGTGTCGCAGGATTTACGAGCCCGCGTGGTTCTTTTGTCACCGGTAGACCAAGGAATCGCAAGACTATCAAAAAGTTTATAATCCTTCATTGGGACTCTGTTGCAAAACTGTACGCTTGCGTCGCAAGTTATGATCCCACCTCGGGGAACAGATTTTAACGTGGATTTTTTAACGACTGGACCACTAGTTTAGTATGAGAATCTTCGAGAATCCGGTTTGATTCGATTACCATGCTTTTGACAATCGGAATTTTGTGTGCAGGTAATCTATCATGTCCAATTCATTGACCGCCGATTGTCGGGTTTCTTTTTTCGCGAAATTAACAAAGTTAACGACCACAGCGGCGGTCGCGGAGCTTTGGGAAAATAAGATTTCCCTTTCTCTCATTCCATTTTGTCGCGGGCAAGCAAACTTATATTTATTCATAAATTACTTTTACCGGCACGCAAGACCATTTCGCTGAGTAAATAGAATCAGCATCAATTATTGGTCTGCGTTATTATGACAGGATTTTGAAAAGAATTTATAGTTTTCCCGCGCAATGGACTAGATAAAAGGTTAGATTTATTGCTAATTTTTATGCGAAAGGGAAATACTATTCTTATAATGTATATATATATATATATATTTGTTTTAAAACTGTATTTTTAAAGAGTAGCATAATCGAGAGATTGCTCGAAAAATTAATTACATTAGAAATGGTACAGAAAATTCTAGAAACTGAAAATTATAGTGCTGTTGCTTTATAATCCAGTCGCAGAATGCCAAAATTAGAAAATTACAATAATTTCTAATAAATTGTACATATGAAATATTATTATATTTATAGGAATTTTTAGAAAAACATTATTGCAATTGTTACTAAAAAATTTCTCTCTGTGTGAAATATTTAAGGTACTAGAAGGAACGTCGCGACCCAAAGACAAGCATATTGCTCAAGAACAGTGCTACAATAGATGAAATGTGGTAAAAGAACGCCTTTCTTTTCATTCAAACAAAACACTGCAGCTGAATGAAAGGATGAATGAAGTCACACTCTTGATAAAAGATATGTATGTACCCATGATTTCGTAATGCAAGGATACACTCGTAATGCAACGTCGCACCGTCTTCCGCGGTGTATTTCACGCCGAACGTCCCACAATGCTTGGCTAATCTAATTTAATTACGAACGGTCTGGAGATGGGTTTTTTGAAAGTCACAGCCACCGGCAAAGCTTATTAGCTATCGATAAATGAGACGAAACGACCAAGCGACCAAATGACCAGAGCCAATTGCGGCGAGAACCGATGGGAATATCGCGTAATGAGTGCTCGCGAGAGAGAAAGACGCGGTGACAGGCCGATAAATCGCATCGGACTTCCTCGTTCGCTTCTTTAGCATCGCGGTTGGTGCAGCGCAGGGGCAGCGGCTCGATAGAAAGTCAGGAAACGAATTTTGCCGGAATGGCCAGCGGAAAGAGGGGACGCGAGCGAAAAAAAATAAATAGGAAGGCTATGCACAGCCAAAACCATGGTACGCGAAAGTGTCATCCGCAAAACCAAATCGCAGCTGAGTCATCGTCTGGTCTCGGGCTCTTCTTGTCGAATGTCTGTGCCGCTGAAGGTTTTGTTTCTCGGATATCGCGGATGCGGCAAAATTGTGCACGGCGTGCACGATGGGGAGTGTGTTCTCCCGTGTGTCATAATAGGGCCGGTTCGGCCACCTATAATGACGGATATCTGTTCCGCGATCCACTTGTTACCGCACTGCAGTTCGATGCCCATTGATTTCTCCGCCCGTCGTCGTCGATTGCACTGCACGAGATTATACTCTCTTCCCGTTTCGCTCCTCGACGGGCTTTGTCCCTTTCATCCGTATATGCTATACTGGTATATAGGCCGTACACGGCGATACGTCTTGTACACGTAATTTTTATGGATTTTCTGCGGGATACGAGTAATTGTGCGTTACGTAGGATTTTGTTTATAACCGTTGAATTTGATTAAGTTTGACTTTATCTTTTATTTAGGAATAGTAATTTACTACTGTTTTATTGAAGTTTGTAACTGCAGTAATCCGAATTTGTACAATTTGGTGCAATCGATTAAGTTCATTATGGTAATGCACATTAAAAAAATCTAAATTAAAATCGAATACATAAAAATCATTGAATAAGTCATAACAAATGAGTAATTATTTGCCTAAAGATTGAAATTAATGAATCGTGTTCAATTTCTAATACCTTCTGTTTCTCGGTCTAAATATACGGTCAACATTTTACACTCATTCTGGGTAGTATTTACATAGTGTACGATTAAAAAAAAAATTCAAAGATACAGGTAACATGTTGTTACATGCACCTTTGACCAGCTATACAGTGCGATAAACGTGCACCAACAGTAGAAAACATTCGCATCACGTATAACCGTCGCAATTTTCGGTATGCAAGCAGTACCCACACAAACACGTCGAGACACAGCAGTGGTGCTATTTACATTTTTTTTCTCGATAGATCAGGTAACGGCGCGGAGGCGCTAACAACGCGTCCGATGCGTAAGAGGTTGGAACCTGGGCACGTTTTGCAATTCTATAATGGGAGTGGCTAAGAGTCGCAAGTTGTCAACTCCATGAGGGCATGTGGTAGATATACCGGTGGATCGGGAATTCACCATAATGATCGAAAACGAGTTGCATGAAGTACACGGTATAAAAGTGCTGGACGTACCGCCGAACTGTATCAGTTGGACAGAGTGCGTTACACATAGTAGAATCATATATAGTAACAAAATGAAACTGCTGGTAAGACTTGACGTTACTAATCGCGAACAACCAGGTTTTTTGCTTCTTTTTTTGTTTTTCAAAAAATTAATCTCCTCGTGAAAGAAATTGCCTTTTTTTGGTCATATCAGTAGATGAATAATCATCGCGATATTTCATTTGATCTTTATCAACCAACTATGTTTAAATAACCTTGCAATCGTTGGATAAAAAGTGTTTAATATACATTTGACATTAAGATTGATATAGTAATTAATGATCTAGACGCTAGAAATTTGGTGAACGAAAGAAACAAGACGAGACGTGGTGAATCTAATCTGAAGGCATTCGATGTGTTTTGTAGCTGCTGTTGTCGTTGGTCGGCTTGGCCGTTGGTCAGGCGATTATCTCGAATCCCGTGGAATCGAACGACGTCGAAAGGGAACAAGCCGTTTATCAGGAACCTCAGGAGGGCTACGATGAAGCCAGCCTTAAGAAGGTGGACAAGAGAAGCCACGGCTGGAGCCCGTGGATCTGGCCTACCTATAGCATTGGTCATGGACACGGATGGTCCTCGTAAGTTTCTTTCTGTATATTACAGTTTCATTCGTACTTTGTGCTACTCATTTAAAATTAATAATTCAGATGTTCTATCCGATTGAACTTAATTTTTATAAAAAGTTTGTGAATTGTAGAAAACTCCTTTCAACAGTACTCCATTTTATATAAACATTATGAAAAACATGTCTGTTTATGCAAAATCTTTTATATAAATTCTGATATAAAGTTATCTCGCGTGCGCCGTAATTCTGCAGCGTAAAAAGTCATTGACCAAAGTAATTGTTGTGTATAGATTCCTTACAATCGTTAGGTATTGTAAGGAGAAAATATCAAGAGTGAAAAAGCTTATAACCTAAAATTAATTTTCTAATAATCATTCTTTGTGCAATATACCATTTACGCAATAAACGCATTATACAATAAAAAGAAATAATATACATTTCGTTTATGTAATATAATATATATATAAAATACTATGCTCTTCAATTACGCGAAAAAGAAAATAAATTAGACACTTTTAGGTCGTGCGTCCTCGCTCCACTGAATCTTAGCAATGTTAATTTTAATATTGTCGCGTAAAAAATGGTTCGCGTGCATTAGATCCGTAAAACCGTCGTCCAGACAAACTAAGAAATGACAGGATCTTAAGTACACTCGGCACACTTCACTTCTGCATATTCTTGTAAATAAAGGAAAGTTCTTTTACAGCTTTGATTTTTCAAGAAGCAAAAATGAGAGAATAAATAAATTTAATGAATGCTTAAAGGATCGGACACGGCTGGTCGGGAGGACACGGGGGTTGGTCGGGAGGACACGGCTGGAGTGCCTGGCCCAGCTATGGATGGCCAATCTGGTACGGCGGCGGACACGGCTGGCACGGTAGTCATGGCTGGCACGGTGGTCACGGCGGTTGGCACGGTGGCCACGGGGGCTGGCACAGCAAGTGGTGAACCTCCTCCTCGTATACATCGTTAATTAAGACCTGATTGTGCCGATGCGTATATACGTGTAAAAAGGATGCTCGGACGAAGGTGACTCTGCTCCGAGCTGGTGTTGATTTATGTATTATTATTGTATTACTCGCGTTCGATCAAAGCGCAGGATTGCGGTACTGTGCCATCTCCCCTTGTATTATACACATCTATCTTTGTAAACTCTGTCTCCGTAATTATACGATATTCACCTTCACTCTTGTATAGTCTAGCCATGATTGTCATGCGAACAATAAGAGTGTACGAATGTGCCAATGCAAAAGAATAATAAAATATTTAAAATTTATACTATGCTTTGTTTTGTTGTGAGCTTGTACCTATTGAAAAAGTTTGTTCAGCCTGGTGTTACGGCTATATATGGATTTGAAAAATAGTGTGATTTGTGGGAAACTCGAATATACCACAAGTCACAGTTGATACGCATCCAGATTTTTTTGAAGAAAAATTCGGAAGTTACGAATACTACTTTTGACTTTCGAAATTCAGTGTTATTTAACTTTTAAAGGAATTGTATTGACTCGTTTAACTAAATAAAACGAGAGAGCTTATTGAACTATAATATTACAATATTATCATTTTATCCTTACACTCTTGACTCCTATACTTTTCCAATATTAATTTGTTGATTTAAACAACACTTTAAGATTCTAAAATATATATTTGAATAATCATTATAATTTTTTAAAATGAAACTAATGTAACTGAAATTTATAAAGATGATTTCGTAATGATGTTTATTTATTTTATTTATTTATTTATTTATTTATTTATTTATCCATAGTAATACTACATCTCATTACATTCAAAGACGCAATACATACATTACATTATTATAAAGTAACCCTGCACAGGAAAATTATATTTGTAATGCAATATTTGCTTCTATATTAGGCAGTTGTTCTCCAAATACTCAAGATGTAGCTTTTCTCCTGTAAAAGATTAGATGAATTCGTAAGACACAGTATCAATTGAATTATTTAAAAAAATTGTTTTTGTTTTTACATGGCAAAGGGTCGAATTCATCCACTTATGATTAAATTCGAATGCGAAATCAAAATATTCTTTACCTTGAGTATTTCTTAAATTAGCTCTTCTTCTTGCATGCGTAGCCCATGTCTTCGGCGGCAGATACTGATGCGATAATGGTGGCTGCAAGAGCAACGGCTACCCAGACTAACTTCATCATTGTTGATTTGTTCTATAGTAACAAAAATCATTTCAATTACATGATTGATTTAAAAGAAGCAATAAAAGGTCTCGTGACTTCACTTACAGTAAAGGCTATTTTAATGTAAGTAATTTACTATTAAATATAAATGGCTCAATTAAATAATAGCTGTAACCATTTAAGAAGTTAGAAGCGTCTTTTTTATTGGGTTAGTTTCAACAGAATTTTGATTAACAATTGTTGTTCTTATGTTTTATTAATTATTATGAAAATTGTAAAGAATCAATTGATCAAAAATAAAATATTCTACTTGTTTTATTGAACTGTAAATAATATTTTAAATAAATTAAAAAAAATACTTATAAATTAAATTTGATTTAAATTAAATGAAAAAGTACTTACTTAGGTAACTTAGATGATTTCCAAGTGACTGAAAAACTGTATTTGACATCCATACGAATCCTGAGCTATTTATATTCCACAATTTTTGGAACAACAATAGAAATTTAATATATCTTATCATTGCACAGCATATTCGTGGAAAATGTACTATATTGTTTAAGTGAGCCATAAAATTGTTTACAAAAAAATTTTTATGATACTCGTATCCGGCCAAAAGTTTAAGATTTACAATATATCATAAACATTCTGTTTTTTAATGATTATGTTTACAAATTTTACATCTTTGTTGTATGCCTCACAGTATAGTTTTTTTTTTATAAGAAACATAGAATAACGATTGAAAGAATTTAAATTATAATGAGATTGTATTAAATTGATTTAAAAAAATAAATACGATATACTTTCACAAGTATAGTTTATTTGCTAACTAAAAGATGATCAGGGATGTGGGTACTGAATTTCTTTTAAACTCACAGGAATTAGTTTATGTGCAAAATATAGAGACCAGTGTTTCAAAGTTTTCCTGAATGGATCCTAGTTTTTAAGATATTTACTAATCCACGTTGATTTCATACATTTTAGTATATAAACTGCATAAAGATGTTTGAGCATAAAGAGTGATGAATATTTTTAATTCCAGGGTCTTTTCAATAAAACTCTGATATCCGAATTTCATTATTTTACATATACTTGTAAGTTATTTTACTTTCAATAAATTGATCTGATAAAATTTGATTTAGTTTTAGAATATATTTGCCGAATTGACAAAAATTTTAAATATTAGTAAATATATATTTATGCATACATTATTAAATTTATTAATAACAATAGTTATATATATATATATATATATATA